>JAMLFT010012827.1:0-10167 GCA_026544285.1 Pachyrhizus erosus
TTTTAATATAAGTACATTAATTAGTTATAATTATTTTTTATTAAAATATATTAATAATATAATTTATTAATGTATTTATATTTATAATTTTAAAAATTAAAACGACAATTGATCTGATCAAAATATTAGATCATTAGTTAAACTAATAAATTATTAATTAAATCACTTGAATTAGTATTAAATTATATATATATATATATATATATATCATATTTATCATAAATAAAGCATAATTATAGGTTAGCTTGGTGGTAAGTTATATGGTCGGAAACTATGAATGATAAAAGGCCTGGATTCGAATTTTGTAAGACAATGTTGCTATTACTTTTGCATTGAATATAATATGTATATATAATATATTTGTCACAAATATGTCACTATACTTTACATATTAATAGATATGTATATGTTTGCGTGTAATATAATTTACAATATTTAGACTTGTTTATTATTAATATATTCAGTGTATTAAGTACTCGACCTAATCAAAATTAAACCAAAACCAAAGGTACTAGAGGAATCTTCCCGTTGTTAGAAAGAAGAATTTGAAATGGAGAGCAATAATACTAACATAAATATAAAATCAAATTTGAGATAACTTATTCTATTATTTAACTTATGTTCTCTCAAGAGTTTAGATTTTAGGTAGCATTTAACTCAATTTTTTCATTAGATTTTTAATCTTTACAAAAGGACAAATACAATTTTAGAAAGTCCTTATGATAAAAATATTTTCTAACTAAATTAATAAAAGTTTAGAAAAGGATAACTCTTATAAAAATTTAATGTTAATTCAAAAAACTTTATGTAATGTTGGATGATATGATATATAATGTTATCTATCAGTTTTAAACTTTTTGAGCCTCGTATTTGTATTTAATGTATATATAATTGTTTTTGATAAAATACATATATAATATTTACTTTTAAAAACTTTATCATAATTTAATTTTTATGCATTATTAGTGTAAATTATTTTACTCTATCAATTAATTATAAATTATGACGTAGTCAAACCTAAACCATTAGCCTAATTCATGGCTTGAATCAGTCCCTAGGACTAGTTAAACCTTAAACATTATTAAAATGAAATGAATGAAGGGATAAAAGCTAATTAAAAAATTGAAGTAAATTTTAAGAAGTAAAGTAACAGGTTACGTATCTGATCAAAATAAAACCCTAATCTAAATTTGATCAAACCCTTCAACCATTTCCAACCACCTTGTAGTTGTTGCCAATACTGCTGCTGAATGGTTCCTTTGCAACCAAAAGATATGTACAATCTACACCTTTTCATATTGAAATGGTCGTTCACTTCGCATCTGAACCTTTTTATTAAAGGGTCACATAAAACACATATACCTAACATGATGTGTTTATTTTCAGTATAATACTCAAATTACATAATCAAAGGATATGCACAGAGACTGGACTTCTTGGTAACTCATTCCTTGTTTTGAAGGTTACAAACCTAGTCTTCAAATTAGTCATAAGCATGAATTTGCCTTCTTGGTAATTATTACCAAACCAATGCCATTTTATCTTGTACTAGTGTCATAGTGCTTTGTTACCAAAGTCAAAAATAGTATAATGTACTTAATTACAATAAAAAATATTAATAATAATAAAAGTATTCTTTTGCTACTGCAGCTTTCCTTTCATTGTGTTGTGTCAATTTAGTACATGTTTGAATTCATAAAAATAAATAGAATGAAAAAATATTTATTATTATTATTTAAATCATTTAAATATTTTAGAATAAAATATTCTTAATTTAATATAATATATATATATTTTTACTATACTACCATGGTGTTTTTAGAAACAATTCAATCAATCCATACAAACCCTAAATGTAGATTTTTTTTTTTAATTTTAACAAAGATTTAAGCATTGATTCGTACTCATTTTGTGAGAGATTTACTTCTTCCAATGATAAAATATATTTTATATTTTATTTAATGCTTTTACTTTCTTAATTAAATCATAAAATAAAATAAATTTATTATTTACTAACCTGAATATTATTTGATTTAGGCTTCAAATAATAGAATAAAAACTTTCTTTCGTTTGATCTTAATTCTTAAATATAGTCAAGTAATAATTTTGTAGTTTTTTTTTTCCGTAATGTGAATACACCTCATTAATCTATTCCATCAGATGTTCATATTCTACTTTATTGTGCGTGTGATTATCATATCACTTACATACAGACTTGTGTGGATTGACAAAACTTATTTGAAAGTATTTTTATTATAATAAAAGTAATTTTGATATCAAATACCCATTCTAACACCATTAACAACATGCAAACTATCGTAAAAAAAAAAAAAAAAAAAAAAACCAACAACATGCAAACTATAAATCAAAATGCTATCTTTTTATTAAGCTCTAACATTCAAAATTATCACTAATTTTTGTAAAAAAAAAAAAACTTAATTAAGTTGGGTTTCGCTAAAGGCACAGTCTTTTGTAGCAGGCCTCAGGCCTACATTGATGGCCCTGTTTCATGCCTAGCTGAGAGAATTATTTAACGCATCTCATTTTTTGTTTGATATATTTGATAATTAAAAATTAAGATTTTAAATAAATATAAATATATTTATTTTTTATATTAATACATCTAAAAAAATTAAAATTTCTTAATTATATTATGAATTGAACAATTCATAAAATATATATATTATAAATTATTAAATTTGTAATTATATTTCAAAACCTACAATCAAGTATTTTGTATTTCTTTTATATAATTATGAATTGAATAATATATAATTATATTAAAAAATTTATAAATTGATCAATTTTTAATTCTTCTAATATAATTATAAATTAAATAATTAATAAAAATATATACATTACAAATTGTTTAATCTATAATTATATTAAAAGAATTACAAAATGTTTCATATATAAGTTTTGAAATATAATTATAAATTCAGCAATCCAAAATGCATATTGAGAATTGAGATTTTAATGAAAAAATTAAAAAAAAATTACATACTATAAAGTTACAATAAATAAAAATATTGGGTGCACCTAAGAAAAGACAAAATATGTTAAGTAATTGTCTCTCGATGAAGACTGAGCTTAGTACACGTTACAAAATTGCATTCTCTATTTAGTACTCCAATAGAGACTTTGTTAATGGCACCCATTAATGCTAAGTATACGCTCATGCTTTAGTTTAATTTTTCTTTGCAAAAATATTCTTCATGGAATCATATTTCTATAGGTGACGACACAAGATGGAAACATATCTCATTTTACATTGGCTCGTGTTCCCAGTACACAACATAAATACATTTTTATTTTGTATTATTTGACAATACAAAATAAAAATGTGTTTTATTTTGTAATAGTTCATAACATAGAAGGATAATACATTTTAATTTTATATTATGAAATAATACAAAACAAAAATGTGTATACATTTTGGGTGAGTTTTTTAAACTAATCAAATTAATGGTTATATAAATTATTATTTTTAATTAAAATTAAATTAATTATGGTATAATTTTATTTATTGATAATGTTTTGCTGGTGGTGGTCGTTCTGGCTGTGATGGTAAGAATGGAAGAACATTGTTGACGAATGACTGAAATTGTGAATGGTGCAATTGTACACACTAATGGAGTCATCTGTGTACAAACTCCCACCTTTTTTAGAAGCTCGATTTTTCTGGGCTTGTGTTGTCTACACTTAGAGCGAAAATTAGCTAAGTTTCTTTGTGTTAATAGAAATATGGCTTATTACCATTTCTTCTAGCTTCGTTGAACATCTATGAAAGTTTGAGAGATTTTCAAGTGAAAATTTTTCTTAATTTACTTCTCATGCTCACGTCTCCATGTCAAGAAAATGTTTAGTTAAAAATATACACAAATTATTATTAATATGAAAATCTAAGTGGAAAATTTAAATGCCTCAATTCTAGTTGTAAGGTATGTGGGAAACAAAGGTTTATGTGTTATAGATATAGCACGTCTCAACAATAGATAAGATAAAGATTGAAGAATACAAAATGAATTTATAATATAAGTGCTGGTTGTTTTATTTAGCCTTTTCTATTAATTGCTTGATAAAGGTGCAACCAAAACTGTATGGACTACGCAGAAAGGCAAGATCAAATTCACAAAAAACGAGTCAAGAGCTTTTATTTAAACCTCTATCTACCAGGATTTTTTAATAAATAAGTACAAGAAAGATGAGCATTAGCAACCTCAGTCAAATCCTTAGACTTCTCCCACTATTGCTAGAAGTATACCAATTAATCGATTGTCCTACTTTTTCGAATGTAGATGAAGTAAAATATCACCTTCTTCAACAAGTCCTTTAAGCGTCGACATTAAGCATAAATTTGGTGTCAAAATTTAAAAGCAACTTATCAGACATTTAGATGCAAACATACACATACACAAACTTTCATTGCATATTCATTTCATAGAAACATTAACTAGGCATATAGAAGAAGAGTGGCAAAAGACAAAGCTAACCATGAAAATGAGAATCTTGATTATAGTCGAAAAACAGAACAAAGAAAGTCGACCAATATAATTTCATATTCAATGTTTCTAGTATACTCCCAAGTCCTTCGAATATTAGGATGTTACTGTGTTTATCCTCTAATGATTTTTGTTATTTAATTAGTGACTTAAGAAATTAACGTGTTACCACATTATTGCTCCAATATTATATCACCAAATAAGCACTTCAAATAATTGAGATTAGGCTTAGAGGAGATGGGAATTTTGTATTGAAAGGGAAACTTTTTGCCTTTTGGAATTCCATTAAATACAATAGGATCAATCAAGATGGAAGGTGTTTTTTACCATTCTAAGGAAAACCCACTTGTACACAGTTCCCATAGGAGTCTTTCACAATGTTTTATTTATTTTACCAAGCCACTAAAAGCATTATTCATAGAGCAAAGGGTTAAGGCCTCCAAAAGGTTTCCTAGGCTTTATCAATCTGCATTTAGGACCTCAAGACACCCTATGCTTTTTCAAGTTGCTTAGCTTACTTAAGAATCTTTATAGAAACACATGGTAATGGATTGGAAGCATCGAGAATCTACTTTCAAACCCCATATTGTTCAATACCAATCCTGCTGTAGTTAGTGAATTAGAAACTAGTATCATTATGTTTTTTCTTTTTCTCTTTATCAACATCTTTCTCTACAAAAATATAATAATTTTGCATAAGTATATTGGTGTGGTTAATAAACCTTGTCTAAGTGCCCTTCCTAATCATAGAAAATACCCCATATCTTCAAGTTGTACCAGCACTCATTTGCTAGATCACACAGGAAATAAGTAAAGGTCAAAAGAGGGATTGGGTTATAACAAACTTGCTTACATGGAAATAAGTGTGGGAAATTAAGGGGTGAAGCTAGAGGCTGTGTAGAATATAAGGGAATATTGGGGAAATGAAAGATGTAAGCAATTATTGAGTGAGGATCTTAGTGGTAGGTTATGGGTCTCTTGAATGACATGTGGTATTTTTTGTCTTGACTCTTGAGACATTTATAAGGTCTACCTCTTGTGAGTGGTAATCTCCAAATTTTCTTAAAGAAATCAAAGTTCCTATCAACTAGCATTTATTTCTACATTTCTTATATTTCTTTTAATATCACAATTTACTTTCTTCATATATGGTAACTTTGTCATGTTAATTTTGAATCAGATACAGATAGCTTGATGACAAAGTCCCTATTAAAATTTTTATCTATAAATATAATGTTAATAATATCTCTAATTTGAGTAAAAAATTCTTCTATTGTTGATATCGTTTTTTTTATTTATATAATACCATCCTAAAATGATGTCCTTTTATGCATTTTTTAAAATGATATACATATGATATAAATTAATATTGAAATACCAATAATTAATTATTTACGACATTATCATAATTTAATTAATATCATGGAAATATATTATAGAAATTAAATTTGTATTAAATCATTATAAATGTTATATTGCTATTAAAGAATTTTACATACAAACAGTTTTATCAATAAAATCCGTCGGCAAGTATTCATTACCCACTGATTCAAATCCGTTGCAAAGTATCTGTTGGTAATGCTAAAAATTTTTACATACCAAAGAATCTGTGGGAACATATATATTATTCATCAATTCAAATCCGTTGAAAATTATTTGTTGGTAACGTTTAGATATTGACAAAACTATATTTGTAGGCATTTATCTGTCAATATCACTAAATTATTTATGAATTTATATGCATCGAAAAATATCTATCAGTAATAAGTTTTTTTCTTATAATGTGTACTTGAAAATTTAATCTAATATTTTTTAAATCAGAATTGTAAAATCTAAACTAAAATGATGTATGAAGAAGCGAATACTTATTGTGAAATTATTTATGAGGAGCCAAATACTTACATGGTGCTTTGTTGGAGAAATCTTTTCTACTATATGCCACTGAAACTCAAAATGAAAGAATTACATCTTTTTACAATCAAAGAAATATCAATGTATTTTGGATATTGATACACTGTTAATGAGAAGCACACATTTTTAAAAAAAATATTGGCTTGCATAAAGGATTAAGATATTATGGCTAGTGAAACCTTGACATCTGAACCTTCATTTCCTTGCACAATATCTCCAATTCCTTTACTCTTTGTTCCATTCTCTCAAGGTTTAGTCTCGTATCTTCTTTCTCTTCCAAGAAGCTATCTGTCTTGTCATTGTGCAAAATGATTTGAGAAGGGTTCATGATTTCACTTTCTTCAATGTTGGTTTGTTGAGAAATAAGAGCTTGCATTGCAATCATTGGAGGTATTCTGGGATTCTTTGCAAGATCTTTACATACTTCAAAGCTGAGTTTGTTGTAATTAAGACATCTACACAATCTTGACCTCTCCTCAAATGCTAGCATTGGATGAGACTGCAAATTCATAATTAATTCCAGAAATGAGAGAATTTTATAAAAATGTGGAAGTCAAAACATGGCAGTATGGAAATGTAACAAAACCTTACTATGTAAATTCTATCAAGGACACTGGAAACAAAAACATATCTAAGAATTGGAAGAACCAAAAATAGAGAGAGTATTTGCGAACATGTTTTGTAGTTTATTTTAAAAGCGAAAAATAAGATGACATTTTTATAATTATTAATAACATCTACATTTTTATATTATTATTATTATAATTATTTGGGTAATTAAAATTAAAATTCCCATAGATCACTTTAATAAGAATAACTTAATTTTTATGCACTGACAGGGTAACATCACTGACAGTGTAATACTAGCGACAATTTTTATATTAAAAAAACTAAATTCAACACTGAACCCAAAATTTTTGTAGCTAGGATTGGTTTTGAACTTACAAGTTGTGTGGATAGCAGGATAAGAACAAAACTATACGTATTATAATAATGAAAAATTTGACAAAAGTTCCAGATAACAAGAACAAAAGAAATTATAGTAATGCCAACATTTGGCCAAGTTCACTTACCTTTCTGGTCGGGGCACTTTCTCTTATCTTTTATTTTTTTGTTGAGTTTTAGAAATTTCATAATTCTTATGGTTCTTTAGGAAGATAATAATGCATGCATAACGACTGCAATAGAAAAAGGGTATGTGATATTCACCTGAAGATAGATGTCAATGGCTCTGTACACCCCATCAAAGCAATCCCTAGCACAATCTGGCAAACATTCTGCAACTGCAAGAAATTTAGTGACCTTGAGGTTCTGATCAGGGGATATCTCTATCAAATACTTGTCAGCTAATCTACCAACTTTTTTCAACTTCTGTACACACACCCCATCAGAGCCATTTATATCAACAAATTGTTTAATCAATCTTATCACAAAGGTTACATCATAATATAGTCCCATATGATGCCCTGAGACTAGCAGATCATCCAAAGTTGCTTGCTCAAGCACCCCACCAATCAATTTCTCAATTTCATTTCTGCAATCTCTACTCATCCCAAACCTTGATACAATTCTTAATACCCAAAAAAGGCCTCTACGAGAAAAACTCTTGTTACCAACAAATATGACCCCATAAACAGCTGTTTCTGCAAGACCAGCATATTCAACACTGTTGTTGCAATTAACTTCCCTTGTTGGAATCACTATTTTCAGATAATGAAGCAGAAATCTTGTGAGAGTTGAGTTGGTGTTACCTGTTTTGTAAGCTCCAATAGTCTGGAGAATCTTCTCAATGATCTTTGGGGGTAAGGTAGCCAAATCCTCAAACCACCATGCTTTGTTTGGCAAAGTTGACTTTACAGTCTTAGGAGTAACTTGTGTTGAATAAGAAAATCTCTTGGCAGAATTACTTTCAGGAGATGATGGGGATGATGAAGATGAGGAGGTGAAGAGGTTTACCTCAGAATTTTGGTCCATTTTTGCTAAGAGTGCACCAATAATCTTCTCTAATAGACCATAGCTATCTGCATATGTATAAAATAGCTCACAATTCTTGAGACTAACAAGTATTTCATTCCATGTCCAGTAGTGGATCCCTTCAAGAAAGGTTTCTATTTGTTGCAAGAGATTGTTGGTGAAGACCTCCTCAGTCATTGCAAGATAAAAGGCACAGCAATGGAGGATAAGCACATTGGAAACATTGATAGGGATTTTACCATTGTTGTAACAGAATCTTGAAACCAGCTCAAACCCTTCTGGCCCTCCAGGGAAATCATTGATTTCAATGCTCAAGGTCTTGCTATGGCACATTCTCTTCTCATGGTTCAAGATTTTCGTCATTCTTCCACAGTATTTTGATATGAGCTCCTGCAAAATAAATGAACTAGATTGATTCACCTGATGAGACATTGGATTTTGCATCATTTTTCTTTGAATCTAACAATGTTAGAGCATAAACAAAAAAAGAAAACACTAATGAATCCCTAGAATACCTTGTCCAAAAGGAAAACTTCCTCATCATTAACATAGATTTGCAAGTCACTGTACTCCGACATATCTGCTACTTCTGCATTGAACATAACATGTACAGATGAAATTCTATTTTGGAAAAAATGGAAATGAATGATTATATATATATATATATATAGAATATTATAAGTCTCTTTATATGTTAGTACATATATTATTTAATCTTTTTAAAAAGTCACAGAATATATTTTATGTAGATATATGCACACACACTATCCAGTATGGCCAGGTTATATATCATGAGCATCTCAGTATCTTACCCAATCCTCGTGGCCAACGTGGCATTTGATTGTTTTTATACGGAAGAAGGTTGCTTAATCTTCATGTACATCTCAAAAACCAATCAAAATCAAATTATGAACAAAGTTTCGGCTACAATTAGCCAATATAGAGTTACCTATCTAATAATTTTATTGTACCCCGTTTGTTTCTTGTCTCTTAATTATTTGTTCTCAAAATAATATTTTGGTCTTATAATGTACATGCATCTTTACCGTACGTCCACAGTTTCAATTATGATGTTATATATGATTTTGTCTATTTCAAGATAGATTCCATGTGGGGTAAGTATTTGTAATTAAACTTTTGACGCAGTGAGTGTGTGTTATTTATGTAACTAAATTGTCCTCTTGTATGAACAAGTTGCCCCATCTCGCAAAATAAGATAAACTTTTATACAAAATGACAAAGAATTTTGATATTGAAAAATACATGTTGGAGCAACGAATGGCAATTAAGTATGCCAAGGTTTGTCTGACAGGGTCAGCAAGTCAAGTAGTGTAACCCAAAGCATTGTGTTAAATAATTTTCAGTTCTGTGTCACGTATGCATGCCTTGGCTTTGGGGTTTGGATTTACTTAGTGATGTACTTCTTGAACATGTGACCATGAACATTACTGGTCGACCCTTGGGATGCATTATTATTTCTTCAAGAAAGATAAAAGAAGATATTTGCTAAAAAGAATAATATATACCATACACTTCTTGCCACATTTGTATCCTTAGAACATATTCTCTGTTTTCGACAAATTATTCTACAAATAGTTATAAAGAAAAATAAAATAATTTTTTTATAAATTAAAATTAGGTTATGTATAAATTAATTTATAAAAAAGTTCTTATATTAACTTTTACATAAAAAAATATTCTTATATATGAATTAATTTCAACTTTTATTTTTATTTTTTTATTAATATTTATGAAAAAAACTATTGAAGAGGGATATTTT
>JAMLFT010012828.1:0-10166 GCA_026544285.1 Pachyrhizus erosus
AATTTTAAAATGAAAGAAGTATATAAGAAGAAAATAAAAAGAAACAAGGAAATAAAAATGAAAATAGATGTTTATTTATTTATTTTTTCATTTTGTAACACTTTGTCTAATATGATTCTTATTAGATTCGGTAAAAAAAAAATAATTTTTTTGTTTAAAAAATTTAAAATTATGTTACTCATTTTATTCTCTCTCAAGAACTAATTATTAGCCATAAAAATAAACAAAGAAGTAAAGATAGACAATTTTATTAAATGAAAAAGTGAAATTGGAAAAAAATTAAAAATTAATTTAATTCTATGTTTCTTTGATGTGTCTATGGGATCATATATTTAACGTCACAGTTGTTTAATTAATTTTTCATATACCTGATAATTTTATAATACTTAATATAATTTTCTTATAGGGGAAGATATAAAATGTTGTTGTAATGAATTGTAAAATTGTAAGCCGGCGAGAAGGCAAGAATGTGGATGGTGCTTTCTTCCCCACAAATCCAACCACAAACGTTCTTCCACAATTCAATTCCCATTCAACTCCACCCGACACCAACCAGAATCTCCCTCTCTCTCAAAACCCCTTTTTCTTCATTAGCAGCGAAATGCCAGCAACAAAAACACCACCAAATCCCACCATCCAACTCCAAAACCCAAGAAGATGATGGCATTCCAGCAGATGAGGTAAAAATCCTAGTGAAGTTCAAGTCTCGACATAACTACATACGCGTCCTCCAAGTTTCTAGAAAAGCGGACCATCCCTTCCGCGGGTCCAGGCTCCTCCTTCTCGATTCCCCTGGAAACATCCACAGTGTATCCTTCCTCTTTAAGTCCCTCACCAACACCTACTTCGATGTCTTCGCCACTCTCCCTCCCATCCTTCCCCCTGGCCCCATCGCCCTCCTCGGCTTCGGCGCCGGCACCGCCGCCCGCGTCCTCCTCGACCACTACCCCTCTGCCGTCCTCCACGGCTGGGAGCTCGACCCCTCCGTCATCCAAGTCGCCAGAGAGTACTTCAACCTCGGCAGGCTCGAGCGGGACAACCAGCAGCGCCTCTTCATCTACATCGGGAACGCCCTCAACGCCAGCCTGCCCAACGGCTTCTCCGGGATCGTGGTTGACCTCTTCTCCAAGGGGTGCTTGATTCCGGAGCTTCAGGCGCCTGCCACGTGGCATAAGCTTAAGGGGCGGTTGAGGAAGGGAGGGAGGATTATGGTGAACGTTGGAGGGAGCTGTGTGGAGGCGGAGGGTAGACTCAGAGATGGTAAAGTTGTTATGGAAGAGACTCTGATGGCCATGAGGGAGGTTTTCGGGGAGAAGCTTTTGGTTCTGAATCTTGGAAATCGTAAAGATGATAGCTCTCTTGCTCTCACTGGGGATTTCCCTCATCTTGAGGACTGGAAGAAACGCCTTCCCGCTCCCTTGAAATGTTACGCTCACTTGTGGATGCCTTACTCTGCTTAACACCTCCTCTGCTCATCAACTGTTTGTTTTTATTCCTCTTTCAAATCTTCAATTTCCTCCTTTTTCAACCAAGTCGATCCCTTTTTTGCACACAAAATTATACTTCGTTGGCTAAGTGGGAGCCCATGATCAGTTGGCTCTTTTTTTTTTTTTTAGTAAATATCTAAATTACTTCTTGAAATTGCGAGCATAGATTATTTTCAAGATTTTTTTATTTAGTTCTAACTTTATAAAATGTCATTTACTTTAAATTTTTTTTACATTAGGATGACAGCAAAATGGGTTTTTTACTTTTTAAAGCCGTGGTCCTAAATAGAGAATAAAGTTCTGTTTCGTTCAAATTGGGGAAATAATTTTAATAGACAGGAGAGGGAATGGAAGAAAAGAAAAATAATTTAATTGGGCTTTTTTTTTCCATTTCTTTATTTTCTTAAAAATTGAGTGAAACATGAAAAGTTTAAAAAAAAATTCCCTTCCATTTTGTCCCAACTAAATACTCTACTAGAAAAATAAGACATTAAAATGTTTGATAATGAGAAACCTAAAAACTAATTTGAGTTTCTTTTTATCTTAACATTTTATAGTCTAAAGAGTATTTTTTAAGTTGTATAAGTAAAGGTGATTTTTTAGATTTTTGTTTGTTTCATAGTTACGAATTGGTCAAACTTCCATTTACCATTTGATCAAAGTAAAAAGGGTGTTTTTGTAGTTTGCTGTTAGTGGAATCTAAACCCAAGGTACACTAAATGGGGATAATAGTACTTGCTCAAGTATCCATTCACAAAAATTTTAGGTATGGTCTTTTAAAGTAGAATGTTTAGATTAGTATAATGTTAAAAATAATCAATTATTTTTTATATAGAAAATAAAGTAATAAATAATAAATATTATTTTTTATGATATCACTATAATTTTTGTAGGATAGAATTAATTTTTAAACGTTATTCAAATATATTATCGATCTAGTTTAAATTTGTGAATAAAAAGTTGTTTCTATTTTGGGGCATAAATACGAATCATATAGTGTAACTAATTATATTGTCAATTTGTCATATATGACTATTGTATTCATGATTTAATGTGTTGTGCATAGAAGTCCCTAATTCTTAAGTTAACATGATGTGAATCCTTATGAAAAATGGATGGTTGAATCAACTAAGTATGAAATTTATGTACAAAATTCAGTCTCCAGTAGGTGAAAAATCTCTATGAACTATAAAAAAGACTCAAGAATCACCAAAAAAAGCTACATATTTTAGGAGATATGATATGATGTTAGTAGAGATGAAAATTGGAAATTTAGGAGTTAGGGTTTGACTCAATTGGGAATTAGAAATGAAAGTACACAAAGAAATCAAACTTGGAAGGCACCACAATTAACGAATTAATAAGTCTATGAAAGTCACAAGGATAAGCATCCTTAATAAGTTTAGAGATTCTTAGAAGAACTTAAGAGAGTTAATTTCTCTTCAATTGGAAAAATCAAGAATTGAACACCCAAGTTTCTTTTTATTAATAAAATGTGAGATAAATATATGTGCTATTGTTCAAAGACATACCAAGAGTCCACTAAACATGATGTAACTCCTATCTCAAATGACTTATTAATTAGGGTGTAAGCTACTCAAGAGACACAAAAGCACACTAACAACCACTTTTATTTATTTCTTGTTTAAATATTATTCTAATGTAACCCTCATAACATAAACAAAGAAAATAACTAAATGTTTTAGGCCTACTTGCTAACACAAAGTAATATAGCTCAAACATCTTATTACAACTTTATTTAATAAAAATAAAACTAGATGAAATATTTTCATAGTCCTTGTCATCCAACTCAGCTCATTATCTTTATTCTTCAAGTTGAATTAAGTAGGTTGACCAATTTGGACTTCAATCCTTCTAGTTGTGAATTTATTTCAATCAAAGTTGTCACCATTTGGTTTAAAACTTTTGTTTTCTTGACATATGCCCTTATTATTGATCCACCAAGTCTTTGTAGTGCTTAATTGTCTTTTTTTCTTCTTTTTCAGCTGAAGGAAAGATATGTTAATATAGGTACTAGAAGTACTAGAAAAAAATACACAATACATGGAAAAAGTCCACCCACATCTTCTAGGGACCAATTCGTACCATAGTATAGTGATTAACTATTATTTATGAGCATCAGTGGTCATAAATAAAATTTAACCACGACTTGACAACATCAATCCACTCTTAGAAGTCAATTTTACTTGATTTTAGATGTATTTTATTTGAATTTTGACTCTTTCACTCCTAGTATGTTTTGTTTTACTCTCTTTGGTGCTAAAAATCTTATATATTAGTTTAGTCTAAATTAAAATCCAACTATTCAAATTTTGAATGTTCTTAAATGAAATTTGTGTTATTTTGTAAGTCAATGAAGAGAAGAGAAGATGATTAAATTCATTTAAATTTAGTCAAGTAAGAAAATTCGCTTGAGCAAATTATGTCAAACCTTGAAGAGCTCTTTGTCTCAATTTCGCTCAAGCCAAATTGTCTGAGATTCATTTTATTGTTTTAAAAGTCAAGTGATATAAATAGGAAATATATAGTTTCTTTTAGGGTAGAAAGGGACAAACCAAAGAAAGGAGCAACTCTCTCTCTTCCATTGGGTTACTCCATTTTTCAAGATTCTGGGGGCAGAAGAACGGAGATCTCGACTTGGGACTTCGATGTCTTCTCATCTTTTGTGAATTAGCTCTCATGGAAATGAGTGACTGATATTTTTTTTTTTTTTGGTTGAATGTAATTTACTAAATTCTAATGTAACTCTAGATTTTCAAATATATATGAGTTATTCTCTTCTACCTATTAGTGATCATTTATGCTCTTAATGCTTTTTACGTGTTTATCACTCGTAAAATGATTTTGATTGAAAATCTGATTGGAAAATATTTTCTATATCTTGTTTGAATGAAACATCCAATGGTTGGGATGGTTAGGAATAAAATATCAAACATTGATCTTTATGGATGCTCTTATTGCAAGTACTTTTCTTAAATATGTAAGGAATTAAATATATGTAAGGAATTGATATTTATGAAGGGTAACTTAGAATATCGAAACTAAGGAATTAGGTAGGAGATTATAATCCTAGATAATGTGATAAAGGAAGAATTTTCATATTTATGATTATTAAGATTATAAAGGAGTAAGGTTAGATAAAATACAATCTTAACTTCTAATCATTTAATATATCTTAATATTGACTATTGTTTTGTTTATGAACTTTGTTTTTGTTTACTTTTTATTCTCAAACAAACCAACTAACTAGTCATTATATATTACTGTAAATAAAATTATATTTTTTAAATAGTATAATTGTAACTTAATTAAATATCAACCAAATTTATGAATAGACAACTTTATATTCATCGTCAATTATAATTGACTGTGATACACTTGTCAAACTGTCAACACTTACCAAGTAAGTAACCAAATCCCAAAAGCCTTTTTAATTTACCAATCATAATAAACATTTACACATACCAACTACTATATACCAGAAATAAAAACTACATCCCTCAAAGGATAAGTATTGTTACAAATCAATAAAATCGAAAATTCAGCATTTACCCGAACATGAAAATTCAGAAGAGGAATCTTGTATAAGATACCAGTATAAACCGCAAATGAAGGCAAGTCAACTGACACGAGGAAACCTCCCAACTTGAAATGTTAGCAAAAAGACCTGCAGACCACCTCAAGAGCCAAACTACCAGTGGTAGACCTTGATCAGAGCTCTACTTGAAACTATTTTCCAAGCACCTTAATCTAACACAAACGAAGGAATGCCGAAATGAGGCATCTTAACTTCTCAACCATGATGAAGTGTGATACACAACCTGCTGAAGGATATCATCTTTAAGAAACAACTTCTCCCTCAACACAGTATCATTTATGGTTTTCCAAAGAACCCACACTGTGCCACACCATATAATTTGCCACTGAGTTTGCCCTTTTGTTACTATGATACAAAGAATGTTGCCTAAAATACATATGAGAAGAACATGGTAAAGCAATTATAATATTCACCCAACTAGAATAATGTTTCCAAATACCCTCTAACTTTAGACAACAAAATATAATATGTGATATAAATGCCTCTACTTCTCTACAGAAAGGACAAATGAAACCATACCCAGCAACGTCCACATTTCTTTTCCTAAGACTATCCATTGTTTGTAACCTGTTTCTCATTATTCTCCACAGAAAATAACTTATCTTTGGTGGCAGTTTGATTTTCTAGATGTGCTGGAAAATATCCTCATGAGTACTACCAAATAAAGAGCCATGTAATGCTTTATACGCTGAATCCATTGTGTATAAACCAGAAATATTTTTTGTCCACCTCCAAGAGTCCAAAACATGGTTCTGAATTCTCACCCTCTTCAAGTCACCTAGAAAACTCTCCTAAAACCATTCTCTTCTCCACAATAAATTCCAAGACCCCCTCACCTCCCCACCCAAAACCACCTTACCACCCCACCCTTAACCTCCAACCACCCAGCTTCAATGTCCTTGTTTGATCCCATCACAACATAGCTAGACAATATATGCAGGACAAGTTTCTCAATCTCCTGCATAAAGTTTCCATTAAAAATGTACATCAAGGCTAGTTGGTAGCAAAATTAGTGGTATCACAATCTCTCACGCTAGTGAGTTGGCAAATATAAGGGTAAAGATGTGTAGAAATGATATAAATATGACATGCCATGAATTCAAATGTGGGGATAACATTACTCAAATGTTGAATGCACACTCATTTAGTTTCTTGTTAGAATTTTTGAGTCACTTCTCGTCATTAATGTCTAATGTCAAGATTTTTCTTTCAGATATCAAGTATTATAATTGAAGTTTGCAATTATACACAGATTTTACAGAATTTCTAAGCTCCATCGACAAATCAATCATTTAGTAGATAGGTTTGAAGTTAGGTTCCCAAAAGGATAAACGAATACCCATCTTCTATTACAATAAATGGGAAGTTATAAAATCAAAGCCACAACATGGACGGAAGGTATAGAGAAAAATTAATAAATTAAAAAGCAAGTAATTTCATGAAACAAATAAAATCAAGTCAAAATATTTCATAATTTTGCTTAGGACTAAGCCTTTTTGTCTAGTTTAATACTATTTTTAGAGTTAATACTAAATTTGTTTTTAACCTTTTAATCGCCCAATTCATCAAATAGTCATTCAAGATAAAAAAAATGAGATATATTTTGATATTTTATTTAAGATTTTCAAAAACTAATTTAGGTTATTAAATGATTTTGTCAAGAATTGCAATGGTACAATACTATAATTTTATTTCTCAAGGAATTATGTAGTAGAAATGAAAGAAAAATTGTCGAAGACAATTATAATCTTGAGAGACTATTTGTAACGACTACTTTTTCATTAATCAAAATACGCACACATAAAAGCTACTTTGTTTTACTAAGTAAAAGTTTCTAAAGATACATTGCTAATATTACAAAAAGAAAACTTTAAACATCATCTCCCTGATCTTCTGAAGGATCATCTTCCTTGAATATGTCTATTTTGGGAGCAGATCTGGCTATTCTATACCTAACATGGCCAGTGGAAGAGTTACGTGGTCTTATCTTTCTAAGATGAGATGGAAAACCAGGAGGTGATTCTAAAATCCTTGGTGGTTCCACCTGTGTTAACACGATCGAGATATCGATTTGTCCATAAGAGGTGGGAGCTAACGAGGTTGCATGAAAGAAAGTAAAACAAACATATCCAGTATATGTATACAGTTGATACAGTGGATCTCTAGTTCATCGTCCACATAGGAGAGTTACAGACAAATGGAACCGTGGACGGAATTTCTCAAACATCTTTTCCTGAAATGGTTAGTGTAGGAGTGAATCTTCGATTCTCAATTTTAATTATATAACACTGGTGTACTTGATTAATCATATACAAGACATATACATATGTACATACATCCATTTCATCTCACCGTGTCGGGTCCTAAGTAAATTTCTATCGATTATAGGGATCCCTTACTGCCTCATTCACTCTTTTTCACCAGAGAACTTATGCAAACAGATTAACGAATTCATAAGTTGCAATATTTTTGGGTGACAGTCAGGAGTACATATCTCAAGTTGGTACATGGCTCAGATACTCCCTACTGATTTTGGTAATGCTCTACTTTGTTGGGGTTACCAAGCCAACATTGTGACTCCTTAATCTGGCAGTTCACAAACTTGGTGCCCAAACACCCCCAAGGACTTCCACAGCCTGCATACATTCCTCAAGTACATTATGTAGTGAACCCATTGCATTTCTCCATTCTTTATTCTCATTCACGTTCTATTTATCCTTCCTTTCTTCCATCGATCAAGTCTTCTAGGTACTAGATACCTGGAATCTTCTAATATGAAGATTCTTATTTGTTCATTTGGTCATCAATAGATCTGTTTCTGGCCCGAGGGGGAATCTCTTCTGTTTACGAAGACTTACCAATATATTTATAAATCCATCTTTTTTATCTCATTAATCTCAAAGTAAGTTTATTGATCACTATTACTCACGTATTAGAAGTTTTATATCTCAAACTGCTTTTTCTTGTCCTCCTTAGTTTGACATGATTCCTTTAAGTAAACTTTATCTTTTGGAGTTATACAATCAACTATGTAAACATTAGAGTGGTCAAAAAGTTTAGACAGGGTTCTGTAGAAAATTTATGAAGTAATACGTGTAATTGGGTATAAGGGTATTTTGGTCTTTTTCTTCATAGGAATTCTAAAATTCTTTGATTTTCCTTTTTACTATGAGTTTTTACAGATTTAAACTTATGATTATACTTATAGTCTAGAAGAATCCACTTTTTATTGCCAAATTTGAACATTGAATTATCAAGGGTATTTTGGGAATTTGTTCAAAAATATTATTTCAACTTTATTTCTTGGGGTTGCTCCTAGGAAAACCTTTTAGGAGATAAAAAATTTGATATTCCCTAATATTAGAATGTTTTCTGGACCAAAACTTGAATTTCTTGTGAAGGAATTAAATAATTCAAAAATCAAGGGCAAATGGTCATTTTCATTTTATAATTTTATTTTGGTTGATTTTCTGGGTCAAAGTAATTATTATTTATCTTAGGCATTGTAATAAAGAGTTTTGAGGTTGTTCCCAAGATTTCTCTCTCAGATTGAGCCAAGAAAATAATTATTTTTCAAGTAGGGGTATTTTTGGAATTTTATAAAAATAATTTTTATTTCAATCAAATTTTCAAAAGTCATTGTTCTAGCCTGTTCATCCCTATTTATATATTCTTGGGTAAAAATTTTAGAATTTGTGGAGATCATTTGAAGCCTAAATCACTCAAAACAGATTTAAAATAAATTAAAAGAAATTTTAAAGGGAGGGGCATTTTGGTAATTTGGTCATCTTCAACCTTTGAAAAGGGGTTTCGAACCAAAGAAATTTGAATTTGGGGTTTTCTATTCTAGACCATTTTAGGTCCAATTAACCTTACAGAATTGTTCCCTGACTCAAGGCGAACCTATTCCAAGTTTTAACTTGAACTCATAAGCCCTTTAATGGCCAAATGAAAGAGATTTTTCTTTCGTTTGAAAACGAGAATTCTCCCTTCAATTCTAGAGATTCATGGAGTTTTAGAACGTGTAAATGTGTAAAAATGAAATACACACAATATAGAACAGTTATGTAATCTAATTTAAAAGAAATGGAGACTCCTCCTACCTTAATTCGAAGCTCAAACTTTTCTTTAATAAAGGTTCGGGTTTCTCTACTAATTCGCGTTTCTGGGCTTGTTACTGCAATTTCTTCTTCCCAACGTATTGTTGGATGATTTTTGAAGCTAATGGGAGTGGTTTGAGAAATTTTGGTGGGTTATAGAGCAAATTCGATTAGAAACTTTTCTCTATGTTTTCTGTGTTTTCAAGCTTTCGTTCATGGCTATTTATAGCCTCTAACCATCGCCTACGATGGTTATTTTATTTGTTTTAAGTCTAGGATAGGTTTGTTGAGTCACGACAGTAGTAGGCTAAGCTGGGGCGGCGGTTTGCAAAGTTTTTTAAACTCGTCAATGGCGGTTTGGAAGAAGATTGAAGAAGATGACTCAAAAGGAAGGGATAATACTATATTAATTCAATTAGTTAACAGCGATGGGCCTAGCGCTCTAATTGGCAACGACTTACTTCCTAACTTCCAAATCACCTCAGGGGTATGGGTTTGAATCCCAGCCAATCCCTTTTCTCAATCCGCTTTTATTTTTTTCTATATATCACGTGCCTATGCCTTTTATTGGTTTTAATTGCTGAAAATGCTACCCACGTGAAGTAGCTCAACTGGTAGAGGGGCGCGTCCCCTTCTCTCTCTTCATGGTCCAAGGTTCGAGCCCTTCCCAGCACTGTTCCCTTTTCTTCTTTCTTTTCTTCCTTTTCTCTTTTCTTTTTCTTTATTTTATTTCTTTATAAATTTGTTTTTACTTCTAAAAATTCTGAAAATATTCCCATACGTTCTCTTCTTATTTAGTTTCATTTTTGTAAATTTGAGAGTGATAAATAAAATAAATATATACAAATTTTTAATTATTTAAATATTAATAATTATTTATTAATTAGAAAAAAAAATCTAGAAAAATTTTCTTTTCTATATTTATTTATTCTCCTAACCATATTTTATATTCTTGTTTTT
>JAMLFT010012829.1:0-10165 GCA_026544285.1 Pachyrhizus erosus
AACAACTATATTTTTTATTTCTAATTTTTTCCAAAAATTCTATAAATTAGCATATATTTTTCTTCTTCTATTTTTTATATTTTCATCAATTATTTATTTTATTTGATAAAATTTATTTATTTATTTATCTATTTAAAAGTTATCCTGAATTCCTAAAAATTTAGATTCTATTTCTCTTAATTTTTATCCTTTTCTGTCTTTTATTTTTATTTTATCTAGAATATCAAAAATCTATTTTCTATTTTTAAAATTAAATTATTTCTATTGATTTATATTATTATTTTTAATTTATTTTAAACCTTGTTAAACTAACTAATTAAAAACTCTCTCTCTTTCTTTTCATATTATCTACTAGATAATATTTTCTCATAAAATCTAAAATTCTAAATCCTATTTTGACTAAACTAAAATATTTAAATGAAGAAAGACAAATTTTTAATTTAAATTTATTATTTTTACTATATTAAAAACATGATATTACAATTTATATTATTTATTCTATTATTTTAACATTATACTTAAGATATGTTAATCATTATATTAATAAACATAATGAACATATAATGTCTAGTTAAAAATATGTTATTTTTATTTTATTTTAAACTTGATTGAAAATATTTTAAGATATAAAATGAGATTAATTTTATAATACAAAATATGAAAAAAAAAATATAATACATATAATATTTGATATGTAAATAAAAAATTACAAGACTTGAAAATTAATTAGAAAACTAAGATTATAAATATCTCAAAACATATTTTATCAATAAAATAAAATTAAAATTTATATAAAAATATCTCACCAACTTGTTTTTATTAATTTACATTTATCAACTACTTTAACTTATCATTTTACCAAAAACATATATTTCAATGAATGTTTTTTAATTTTTAACTAACTTTTTTTAGCTATTTTTACCAAATATTTTTTTTATTTTAATCCTACAAAAAATTTCTTCTCAATATTAATTTATAATAAAGGTAGAATATTTAGCTTTTGGCCCTTATTGTTTAATTTTAGTCTCTAATAATATTTAATTCACATTAAACTAACCCTTGTGATATGTTAACTTTAGTCAATATATTAGCAGGATCAAAATCAATATAATCAATATATTGCAGGAATTAATTCAATAAATATCAAATATTATAGAAATTAAAGTCTTATGACAAGAAACAAAAAGTAAAAATTCTTTTTTAAGATATTAAAATTGAAAAAGACTACTTCTTCTGTTCTTATTTTTAAGATTTAATAGCATAATTCATTAAAATTAAAGAAAATGGATAATTTATTTATAACAATATATCTTTCCCAAATTTTTTTTTTCAAAACTATTCTTGTCTTTAATGCCTGTATCTTTTAATTTTTGTTAATATATTAATAAGAGATGTTTTAGTTTAAAAAATTAGTGAAAATATATGATGAATTGGGTTGAGTCCTATTAAAAGAAACAAATACCAATGTTAATTTGGACTTTGTAGATAAAAATAGAGAATATATAAAATATTATTTAAGTATAATTAATAAAAATAATGATCGTGGACAAGGTCAAAAAGTCTTACCTGGCAAAGCAATGCATGTATTATGTATATCAATATCAATTGGCAGAGAAAGTCTTTTTGGTCGGTAAATCTGCCATGCCCTCCATTTGGTTGATAACTCATGAAGAAAATTTGGCACTTTTCCATTTTCCTTTCCGTTATAAAGAATTCTCCTGTCATGTTTTCCAAACCATAAATCACTTCCCATTGTAGCAAGAAAATTGGAGGATAACTTAAGCACCAAATGAAATAATGGTGACAACGTGATTTATTTGGTCAACCATAGCCGTTGAGGTAGCTTTGTCCACATATTTGGAATTTGTTATTAAGGAGAGAGGATGAGCAAAAATACAGAAGACTAGTGTCTCTTACAACATTTTCAAAAAAGAAAAGTGAGTTTAATACGAGTATACTACTATTACTTTGGTGTATTAAAACAATCATGCTTTGCAAGTATAAATCTTAGCTGAAATTCATATGAAAATCGTAAATTGAAAAATACTTTAAAAATTCCCCAAAATCCTATACAAAACCTTGATCATATTGCAATCTTTCAATGAATGATCCAAATTAAACTAGAAGATATTTTCCCGACAAAATATGTATAAGCATCATTATTCTTCTACATTTGTGCAAGTTCTCTTGATATTTTGAACATAAAGAAATGTAGAAAATGTTGAGTAACGTATAAATTTTGGCCAAGAGATAATTGGATCAACTGGTACATTTTGCTGGTAATTAATGTTTGATTATATATGTAAGCATCCATTATGCAATACATAAGTACCCCCATTAAGGCCTGTGCCATGGCCTAATCTTGAGATACATTTGATTTGCTGAAAAAACTGAATAGTACAGAAACAATTATTTTAATTTCTGAAAAAAAAATGAAGGTTATGGGACAGAAGAAAACAAAAGATTTCAAGCATAAGTCTTAAAAACTAGTTACTCAAAAATATCATCTTTAAAGTAAAAATATGCGATTCCTTCATCCTATCCTCAATAATCCTTTACAAACTCCCTTGTCTCAATCCTTCTTTTGCTTTTTCTTTTCCTTTCCTTCAAAACTGCTTGAACATACAACAAACAAAACAAAACACGTTATGACTTAGCTACTTGTATTGTATTATTCTGCTCAGGGTTCATACTGCATAGCCTAATATTTGCATATAGCAGTCAGTGCTACCGCCACCGGCAAATATAGTGAAAAAATGACACACTTTACAGTGTATTTCAGAAAAGTAACACTCAAGAACAACACAACTTATAATTGAAAAGTAAGAACCTATTGCCACCGCATGCATAACTCCTATCACATACACCACATTCTTCAGCAGCAAGAACAATAATATTTAAACCATAAACACCCCCCACCTGCTTAAAAAATGATTAATTATGAAACCGGATAATAAGCTAATTAAATAATTTTCAAATAATTATTTTAAGAACACTCATTTGTTCGAGTCATGCAGTAGATGGCACTCGTGGCAGATCCATACCAATTTCCTGGAATCTGATATGCTCCTGTACTGATGGAATCTGATGTGATTTGCAAGAGATTGACGTCAACCTATTCATCCTAACTACAGGATTTGGACAGTTTAAATTTGTGAGCATGACAAGAAAACAGCAACAAAATTCTAGCCCTCCAACCCCTATTAAGAGTACAATCTCTAAGCAAAATATTGAGGGAAAATTGATAAGACAACCCTGGAAACGTTAAACAACATAAGAAAGACTGAAACGGAATCATGGATTTGGGTGGAGGCACACTTAATGGTTCTCATCTTGGAGCTTTCTTTCTCCATTCTGTCCGTCCCCGGTTTATCTCAAGCCCATCAGTAGACAACCTAAGTAGATGCAGAAACTGCTGGTGTTCATGTTTGCCTTCCCTTGCCATGGCAGATCCATTTGTACTTTTCAGTTCTGGAACTGCCTCAGCACCACCCTGGATGGTTTCCACACTAGTGAGGGAATCAACTATGTCATGTTGTCCGCACTCTCGTCTGTAATCCAAGGTAATACTCTGCAACTCATGGCTATCAATGATTTCTTGAGGCATGCTCTGACAAAGCAAGACTAGTTAGCTAGTGGCATCAACATGACAAGACATGTTTAATGTAAAATTAATGATTTCAGTCACATGTATGTGTATTATGACAAGGATAATAATAGCATAAGCAACAAATCAGAAGAGAAAAAAAGAAAGAATTCTGAATCAAATGAAGATCATGAAAATTCTTTTTTACAAAACAGTATTTGAAGCATGCTCCTGGCGTTATTTCCTACTCTAATACACTGGTTATTTTAACAAGTAGATGTGAAAATAGTATAATTATATCAAAAGCATAGCACTAATGTTAACTTTAGACAGGGCTCAAAACAAAAGAAAAAAAAAAGTTGCTCTTAACAACCTCAAAATTAGTTTCCAGGAGTTCCGCAACATAAAGATAGGTTGTTCAAAATATATTCTTGACAAGTTCACTATATACATTTTGTCAAAAGAATGGTACACCGGCCACTTCTTTATACATAATTTCAATTGGTTGTTTTTAAAAATTTGTCTAAACTCTTAAATTATCAGCTTACACGCTCCTCTATTTTCTTTTTCATTAAGATCAAGATCAAAATTAAAACCTAGTTTTGTTACTTGTTCAACGAAGCCAGTCTTGATTTTAGAAGTGCGTCAAAACCATATAAATTCTTTCTATTTTCTGGGTTTTGGACATGAAAGAAAAATTGTAACTAACAACTTCAAAGTAACACCAGCATATAAAAAATTGTGAATTCTAATAAAATAACTGCATATAGCAACTAATATTAGTGAATTATAAAATGCAAGCCCCAGTTGCATGTCATTTTGAAGAAATAACACATACAAATATCCAAAACAAAGGAAAAAAAAGGATTAAATACCTAAAAGTATATAGCAAGCATATCAAGATACAACAACATCTAGCATAAATTTTGTCAGTTCAAAACATTGAATTATTAATAATTGTGATTTTGATCTAAGATGCCAAATGTTGGAAAAATTGAACATAATAAGTATGCAATCAAATAATTGATATTTTCTTAATTTTGAAAAGCTTGCACCTTGAGATATAAAAATAAAGAACCAAAACAAAAATCATGAATGAAATATTAAATGAGAACATGATATAAACTGTTTATCCAAAAGCTGATTTAAAAACCTGAAACAGGAAGAATTTCAATAAATTAAAAAGACAATTTAACAACCTCAAGCACCCATCCAATATAGGTGACGTTGTTAACATGCTGATTCATGTCCAGATCTGCTCTTCTTGGCTGCAAAATTAAAAGGCATAGTGAGAAGACTAGACTCTTGAATTATGATGGGTTTACCATCTATTTTTTCACTAATGAAATCCTTTCCTTTGTGCCTTTTAAAAAGAAAACAGAAGAGAAAAAGGTTCTTTGAGCCCAATGATCATACCACTAATCCAATTCTGGAATACTGAGCAGGGTCTTCCAATTTTGGAATTTTCTTCAAGCTACTACTATCTTCTTCAGGAATTGCTAACCTAAAACCACAGAAGAAAAATTGAAAAAAGAAAAGAAAAATTAATCACAAGATAAGCAGCAATCCAGCCAGGGTATTGAAATATGAAACACAAGTCACTGACAGTAACAAGAGAAGCAATGTAGTATGATATGATCATTGGTACATAATAATTCAACCAAGATGTTCGTAGCATGCCAACAAAGCCAGAAAAAAATGCTCAAAATTCAATCTTTCTACCAATTACCAAAGAAAAAAGATGAAATCTTTTATAAGTATCGTCTTTAAAATAATGGAAGATAGCATGTGTAGCAAGAGTTCCTGTGACTTTATCCAAAATACTATAAAATTCCTCACACCCTTTCCTAAAGAAGAGAACCAGTAGAAGCTGCTAAAAGAAATAGAATCCAAGTTCATGCTGTTGACAGAAATGGTACCACAATTTCAACAAACCAGTTAAGAAGAATAACAATGATGATAAATCTCTTTTATTTGTCTATAAAGAATCCTAGATGTTAAGAATAGATGATTTTTAATTAGAGTGATGAAAACAGTTATTTTCACCACTAGGAGTCTGCAGTAGAAAGTAGTTGATAAAGAGTTAAAAGGTCATTAAGTTCACAAACATTCCCGTCAATTCCAAAATTCCGTAGAGTGATCTTTATTTTTTTTGTTGACAATCTAGTAACATGTCACATCATCAAAGAATCTGATAGGATAGTTATGTGTAATTTTTCTTGTTAACTATTTTTAATTTCTCATCTATTTAGAACAGTTGGTGTTATCAGACAAGTTGGATAAGCTATTAAAAACACAATTTACCCCAAAACATAACCCAGGATTGTCCTGTCAAACTTCTTAATAATATGACAAGTCATTGAGCTACCAACATCACTCTTAAAACATAAGTTAACATTGTTATTTGGTAGTAAGAACTAAAACAACAACAAAATTAATAGAGGGATATCAAGCACAGTTTGCAAAAAACACAGGAAGTGCGAGTGGAGGGAATGGGTGCTTGATGTTATATAAGACAATAAATTATGGATTTTTTTCGAGGTTACAAATGGGGGTATCAATTGTAATTAGTGCAAAACTGAGGGGGTGTCTATGTAATTTATTCAAAGAAGTTTCATGAATTGCTAGAATGGGAGCACTCAACGCCCTTGATATTTACATGCAGAAAAGAATAAATTGTATTTACAAGAACAATAATAAGGAACTAGACTATTTCCTATGGCTCTAATCTTTTCAATGATACATTAACTCGTGCCAATAAAAAGTAAACACAAATGGGTGGGATAACAGAACACATCCCCTCCCCTCCCTACAAACATAAAAATTCAATAAATATAGTTGCATGACTCAGGTTGAGAGGTGCTCAACATTCATTTTTTTGGTAATAGTTCTCAACCTTTTATCCTCCCTCAACCTATACCCCTCCCCCAAAAAAGCCATTATTGTCCAATTAATTAAAGCTTGAAACTTGACTCTGGCAAATCTGGAGACTTCTGACTTGATATAGCACAAGTAAAAAGAGTCACAGAATTTCATTAGTGTCAGATTTCAATTAATAAATTCAAGTGATTCCAAATATATAGGCCATACATAAATATGTGAACAAGGGTCGCAGCTTATCCAATGTCGGCCTCATTAGTGATGTCTCAATTACTACTTAGTCAATGGCTTAACCAACAACCTACACTGAAGTTTACCATACATTATTTCAAGCAGATAAGCTCCTCCATTCTACTGCCAAATAAAAGTTGTAAGATATCATTTTGATATGAACTTTTGAGTTGACACATGCAAGCTCATATGCTGTTCTAGTATACTTTATTTTGTACTGATTCAAATCCATAAAGATATAGAATATTGATCAAATAGTATTAACCCTCTTTGCACTAGTGAGCTCTTTAGCCCCAGAAATTATTTCTTCTGCTTATAAAATGTCTTGTTATTAATGCAACAATTAGGAGTAACTAAATAAAGCAAGCCATCAAACAAACTTTGCACATGTTATAATGCATTAGCAGCATATGATAAAGAAAAGTGACTACCTGGGCTCTCGAGGACAAAAAACCAAATACTCCTCTCGAACATCATCAGAAACTTTCTGGAGTCGTCTGGTGTCCTGATTCATCATTACCCATTTGCTGAAACAATTAAATATAGATGGTCAGCTATATAAGGTTTCTAAAACAAGTTATTGCATCAGACAATATTGTATACAACAAAACATACACATGTCAAAATTTAGAGATGCATCACTTTTCATGATGCAAAGGAATTAATTCTTAATGCATCTTGATTTGCATTTATGTATAGTTTTCTGTCAGATTTAGATTTTGGGACAGTATTATTTCTGAGCTTTATGTTTTTATAAAATCCCAAGCATCCTTGTGACCTGGGGATGAAGTTTAATAACCAGTAGCTTAGTCTCCCATCCTTTTACCACTAAATACCACAGGTATTGTAGTCTTATCAATGATGGTTAGTACAAAAAGAAACTATCATGACTCATGAGTCCAATGATGAAAGAGATTTTACAAGAACAAAAAAGATCAAAAGGTAAAGCATACGGGATTCTCAACAAGGTTGCCCAGAAATCAAAAAGTGGTCAGATATCATCATCCTATACAATGAAGGCATACTCCACTAGTTGTTAACAACTGATCTACCATTCATGAACTGAAAGGAGTCAAGCTAGGAAAAACTCGGTAGACTACAGTGCAGAAGTATGATATGTATCATCTAATATAGGAAAATATCTAAAAGCATCACAACCCTCCAATTTGTAGGAAAATTCTCACCTTGTTGCCCTTCCAATAACTTGATCGGTTGCATTTTCTTTCAGTCTAATATAGGGAAAAAAAAATCTAAAAGCATCATAACCATCCAATTTGAAGGGAAAATCCTTACCTTGTTGCCCTTCCAATAACTTGATCAGTTGCATGGTCTTTCAGTATAAAATCACGCCTTGTTCCAACCCTTCCTTCCCCTTGACACCATGTCTCTATCTCAACAACATCACTCCTGTTGGAATCATTTAAGTTAGACATTCCAAATTAGAGTTTATAAACTGAGCGTTATAAAGAAAAAAAAACACACCAAGCCGGGTATTTGTAGATTTCAATGTGCATGCGAGCAGTCACCCAAATGAGACGCAATTTTCTCATTGTAGGGGTGGTTGCAAAACCATCAGTAGAATATCCAACACTTTGAGCATGATTACATCCAACCTCCTGCCAACAAAAGTCACCGGACGTTTCAAAATTCATATGAGGAATACAATAGCACATGATCTTCATATTAGATAAATTCAGCTCCTCAGGTGAGATCTGACTGCGATTTGTTTTATCAAACAGCCAATAAAAGACATCCAAATTATTTGATACTTAAGAAAAAGAAAATTAATTATGTTTTCAAACTGATTTTTGTCTTTTGGTTTGGATGAGTTAAGTGGCTGTCTTCTCTCGAACCTGGGATGCAATAATGGTATAACAATGAGCTATCCATTAAGAGCGCATAAAAGAAATAACAATAACATACCACAATAAAATAACTTGTATAGTATTTTCATAAGATCAAGACTAGAAATGAGAGTACTAGTTCTTAACATGACAATTATTCTGAATCGGGGAGTTAAAATCAAGAAACAAATTAGTACTGATACAAAAGAGAAGCACGAGGAAGTAAATCAAAGCACACTTATCCAAAATCCTCTACTCCAATACTCCATGCATGGAACTCGGTGCCTCCAAATCGGCACAAAACAGCAAAACCAAACAACTAAAGAAACATACACAAAACAACCTCAAATGCCACAAATCTTCAATTTGTACTTCAAAGCAGTTTAATTGCCAAAAATCTTTATTTTTTTTTTCACTTTTCTGAGAAAAAAAGAAAATCCATTTCCCAATCTAAAACATGCACAAACGCACATGAACCAGAAACACCCAGATGCTCAAAATCCCAACAAGTCACTCAATCAAACAAATCAAATCAAATCACCCAATTAGACAAACACATCAAAATCAAGACCTGCAAGAGATTAGCAATGGTTTCAACAGTGGCAGTCTTATTGATCCCAACTTCATAGCTCCTCACAATGAACTTCTCCTTGTAAGACAACCCATCCTCCGTCAAGCTCCCCAGCCTCAATCGGTCCGCCAGCGTCCCAGGCTCCGCCTCCACCACCCGGTTCGCCACCGCGCCGTCCGTAGACGACACCGCCGCCGCCATCGGAAGCGCCTTTCCGGCCGGCGACCGAAATCCGGCGACGCCGCTTCGCCTCCGGCGAGGGACAGCAAAAGCGGGCCGAGCCGTGAAGCCGCATTGGGCCAGGGAGTGAAGCCGGTCGAAGCCACAGGAAAGCTTCAACATTGTTTTTATAATTTTGAATAAAAAAAACAGAAAATATATATATAAAAAAAAGTCTGGATGAAATGAGAAGAGAAAGAGAAAGAGAAAGAGAAAGAGTGCAACAAGTGGTTTTGAATTGAACGATGCTGTCAAAGAGATAGAGATGGGAAGGGACACTGAAATAGTGAATGCAGCATGTGTCTTTGATGGGCTTTTTTTCTCCCTGTTTTCACCAAATCCCTCCTTTTTTTCAACGTTTTGACCGTCCAATAAAATCAAAAAAGGACATGGGGTCCACCCGCATAAATTCTCACTCCTCTCTATCACACTTCTGTTCTTTCTAATTTCTACTCTCACATTCGTTATTTTACACTTTTTTGTTTTTAATATTAATTTATTAGTTTCACAGACTGTTATTGAAAATTATAAATAAGACTTTAATATAATTTTTATTTTTTTAGTTGAACTTATAATTTAATTTTTTTTATTTTAAAATAAAGATATGTAATTTTTTTATTTTAAAAAATTTATAATTTTAATTTAATTCTATCTATAAATTTTATTTTTATATTTTAATTAATTAAATTATTTTTTAATAATATCTTAAGATTAAATTTAGATTGGTAGTAAAGAAAAAAAAATGGACTTGAATATAATAGAGTACAATGAATTAAAAAGAAATGAATTGTTATTCTATTGTTTGAATAATTTATAAACTAAAATAATATTTTT
>JAMLFT010012830.1:0-10130 GCA_026544285.1 Pachyrhizus erosus
CGAATTATTAATAATTTTATAAAAAAAATACAAAAAAATAATTAATTATAAAAATATAATTTTTTAATTCATCTAACACACCAAAAATGCTAGGGCGACTCCGCATGTAGCAGTTGCCACTTAGCACACATGGGAATGAGAATCATAACCACTGTTACGATTGTCCTAACACACAAACATGGCCATCGGGCACATATACAAGGACACAAGTTATAAGATAAAAAGAAAAATATGAATCAATAAGCAAATAAGTATAGAATTAATCAAATATCATGGAGGTTTTTAAGTTAACCCAAAAAAGCCTTCATGCTCACAACTGTATAATGAAGAGATCAACTCACTCCTCTTCAATATGATGAATCGACTGCCAAAATAACATTAAAAACCTTCAATCCATTTAAACAGGAAATTCAGGTAAAATAATCCATTTAACTGTTTTAACTTTTATTAAGATATTAATTAGAGCGTAGTTGGGTGATGTAAAATGTTATTAGTTATGACCTGTATTGGAAATTTTTTGGTTGAAACTTGATTTACCATCACAACCGTACAAGTTGCGAGCCTATCCGCAGAGCCACAATTGGCGGCAAAACAGGCTACCGGAGAAGGAGCTCTTACAAGATTCATGGTCTATTCATCTTTTTAACCCTTTTCACGTCACCGTTCCATTTTCTAACCCCACTAAATCACCACCGTCCAAACCTTCAAAACTTCCAACTACCTCCCTCTACATCATCAATCCCAACCGTCCATTTCCTAAAAATATCACTGAACTAAGTCACTATAATACGTGTCTCATCCTTATTCAACCACGCGTCTCTCAATCCCCCATTCTCTTTCTGACGCCCCTGTATTGGCACTCGTCCTTTTTGGGTCCTTTCACATAGACCAAATGGACCCCACGTTGTCAGCACCTTTAAAGTGTCTTTTCTCTCTCCTGCACCAATAAAATAAAAAGCATTTTTTAAGTGTCCACCTATCTTTCTAACTAATTTCAATACCACCACCATTCAACCCAGAGAAAATCTCCTCCAACAAATCTGAATCATTCAAAATTAACCTAATTTAAAAATTTAGGGCAGAGTTAAATATTATTTAGTTTTATTTAAAATATTTTTAAAATTTTAAATTAAGACACTTAAAATTATTATTCATTAGATTTATTATAAATTGTTTCGAATATTAAAATTTATATTTTATCTTTTAATGATAGATTTAGATTATTTTTCAGTAATATAGCACTTGGGTGAAATCAGGATTGCCGTACGGGTGACAGAACTTTTATGACAAAAATGAGTGAGCATTTTGAATTTTCTATAAATAATAATAATATAAAAGTAGACAGTATAGAGGAGGCATCTAAAGAACATTAGTTAGTTTAGTTGCACAGTCTCAGAAACGATGAAGACACGCCACATACCTTATCTGCGGGTAGTAGTGCTACTACTGTTAGCCCTTGGTTGTGCAGCGGAGGAGACTTCTACTTCCACCACCATCATCTTCAACACAGTTGGCAGAGTTCACTTCACCTTCGACATCTATTCCCTCCCAATTCAGCAACAACCTCTCAGCCCTAACCAAGAACTTAAACTCACCGATGGCCAATCCGTTAATTACAACGGCCACTTCCTTTCCAATACTTCCGCTCTCCAACTCCCCACACACTCTTCTCCTTTCCAACTAGTTTACGTCACCGAGAGAAACGGCTACCCGACCATTTACTACGACGGCGTTTATACACTCTCTTCCATAGCCACAGCCACAGCCACAGCCACAAGAAGATCCATTCTACAATCTGTCGTCTCAGACAGAATCCAAATCCCTCTATTACCGACTGACAATAATAATCAAGTCTCCATGAAAGACAAGCCCAATGTAACTCCCGATGGCCAATATTTAGTATACGTATCCACTCACGAGGACCCGGGCATACCACGGGCCAGTTGGGCCGCTGTTTACTCCACTCACCTAAAATCGGGTATGACCCAGAGACTCACTCCTTACGGAGTCGCTGATTTCAGCCCAGCCCTCTCTTCCTCGGGTCTCTGGACCGCTGTCGCTTCCTACGGCTCCCCCGACGGTTGGGACGGCCAAGTGGAGGATTTCCCCTCGGACATCTACGTCTTCTTAACCCGCGACGGAACTCACCGAGTCAAAATCGTCGAGAATGGTGGCTGGCCCTCTTGGGTTGACGATCGCACTATTTACTTCCACCGGAGAGGCCAAGACCAGTGGTGGAGTATTTACAGAGCGATTCTCCCCTCCAACGGACCCCTTTCCACTGACTCGGTGCTCATCGAACGAGTCACCCCGCCGGGTCTCCACGCATTCACACCAGCCACCTCTCCTGGCAACAACAACTTCATTGCCGTCGCAACCAGAAGGCCAGGCTCCAGCTTTCGCCACATCGAGCTATTCGACCTCGCTAATAACCAATTCATGGAGCTGACTCGGTTGGTCTCGCCTGACGCTCACCACGTCAACCCGTTCATCTCGCCCGATTCATCCTGGGTCGGGTACCACAGGTGCAGAGGAGAACTCGATAATCACAGCAGCCCACAGCTGCTACTCGAGAATGTTATGAGCCCCGTCCCCGGTCTATCTCTATTCCGGTTCGCCGGTGAGTTCCCGGCTTTCTCACCCTCCGGTGACCGAATCGCCTACTCTGGGATGCCGGGAGTTTACGTGGTGAACCGGGACGGTTCGAACCTGCGTGAGATTTCGAAGGCGAAGGCGTTCTCGACCGCTTGGGATCCGGTTCGACCCGGTGTCATATACACTGCCATGGGGGAAACGTTTGCTCCGCGGAGTTCGCAAGTTGACATCGTATCCATCAACGTGGACGAGGAAAACAGTGTGAAGAGGTTGACGATAAATGGAAACAATAACGCCTTTCCGTCACCCTCGCCGGACGGGAAATGGATCGTATTTCGGACGCGTCTATCGGATTATATGAACCTGTTCATAATGGATGCTGTTGATGGAGAGAGAAAGGCGCTCCGAAGATTAACGGAAGGTCTGTGGAATGACACGATGTGCAACTGGTCACCGAATGGCGAATGGATCGTTTTTGCTTCTAACCGGCAGGCTCCGGGTACTGCGAACTTCGAGCTGTTCTTGATCCACCCGAACGGAACCGGGTTGAGGAAACTGTTTCAAAGCGGGTCGGGTGGAAAGGCTAACCACCCGTGTTTTAGCCCCGATGGGAAGACTGTAACGTTCGCTTCGGACTATGCGGGTATATCGGCTGAGCCAATCTCCAACCCGGATACCGTCCTGCCATATGGCGAAATATTCACCGTTAGATTGGACGGTTCGGACATCAGGAGGCTCACTCATAACTCGTATGAGGATGGAACGGCTGCTTGGTCGTCCAACTATATGCACCCGGTCAATGTTCAGAGGCCCAATGGTGGACCCTATTGCTCTTTTGCGGATTGTTATTTTCTCAACACCACAGGCCTGGCTGTGTCCAAGGCTCAGTGTGCTCTGTAATCGGACTTTGCATAATTATTCTTGTATTATCTAATCTTGATCATAGCTTGAGCGGTTTTAAATAATTAATGCCATGTTTTAAAAAGTAGAATTTGCTTAGGTGCTACTACTTTGTTTGATTGGAAAAAGGTTTTTATTTATGTAAGTTGGATTTTGGAAAATCGTTAGGACGACAATGGCAAGTTTATCAAGAAATACTTACACAAATTTTCTACTAACAATATAAATTAAAAACTAACTTCCATATAAATTATGAGGCCTAAACACTCCAAGTCAGATACAGGTTGGTGATGATTACAGAGGCGCTTTTAATATTATTTTCCAATCGAGGATTTTTGACACATGATTTATTTCTGTTAATAAAAAAGGTTGGTGATGATTATTCAAATAAAACTCTAATTACAACAAGTAGAGAACGACTCAAAATGCATACAATAGGGTAAATTGGACAAAAATTTAGGCGTTGGCTCCTTTTAGCCATTAATGATGCTACTGAAGGAGTAGCTTAGCTAATAATACAAGTTGCTTCTTAAAGCGCTGATTTTTTGTGAATTTGTGGGCATAAGAGTATGCACGTCAATAAAAGCAGATACAAGAATTCTAATTAAGAAGGAAAGGTAGGCAACTACATTGTACAGTGTAAGAAAAGCATCTTCTCTGGAGACAAGGAGTTATGTCAATCTAAAAGCCTATCCCAACCGGAAATTAGACTGTCATCTCTACTCAATTCTGAAAAAATTCTGGGGGTATTGAGGGAGGGCAGTATTTCTTGGCCACATATTTGTACTGAAACACAAATAAATTACATGAGAAAGTACTCAAACAGATTATATGAGAACAACAAATCTTTGCAAATAAGTGTGTACTTTAAGAAAGGAGAGGTTGAGTCCTCTTCTTGTATGAGAGACAGACAATGAAACAAGTGTTTACCTTGTGCTGACTGTATTTCTCCCTAATTGCAGGCAAATTAGAGTTAGGGTTGTTGCAACAAAGACGGTGGAGATCCTTTACACAAACACGCAGATCAGAAGGCTGGTACAGCGTGTAATGCTGCAATGTGGAATTCTGTTGCAAAAACAAACAGTAAGTCAAGCATGCCAAAAACATAAAATATCAACGAGTTGGTGCACATGATTCTTTGTTATTAGCAGCGTACCCATGGTTTCTTTGAAGGGAAAAGTATAAATTTGGCCAGGAAAATTGCAGAAGCGGCTATGATTGATGGAGCATAACAAAGCATACTATACTCCAAGAGAGACAATTCGGCAATATAGTTCGTCAAGCACTCTAGTTGCAGTGAAGGGACCTGAAGAACCACAGTAAAAAGGGGCCAATACTTCAGAAATGAAATTCTTAGTAATTATAATTATGTGCAATCACAGTATATATAAATGCGATACAAGAACAACAAATGGAAATAGCAAACATCAGTGCGATAATTGTGTTTCTTTTGACTGCTACAAGTTAATTTATATGAACTATTTGACAAAGAAAAGCTAAGCTAATTATCTTCATCCTTTAACCAATATACAATTAGTAGCTTAAAACTTTTGAGTAAATGCGTGTTTGGTTCAACCAGTTTTGAAGAAATGATCTCTTATCTTTATTGGCTTCATCAGAATTTTTTTTAAATTTGCAATTATTGCTTTAATGTGGCCTTTAAGTTCAATTATATTTATCAGCTTTCACTAGTTCAGTTTTTTGTTGCGTATAATGGTTGATTTTCATTACTTAAGTTAACATCATGGTGTTTTCTTAAATTTCTACCAGTGCCTAACTATATACGTGTTTGAACAAATGGTTCAACATTATTTGAACATTTCATATTACACGGAAGCATAAACGCCCCAACTTAGCAGGATTATACCTCATCGATTCCTTGAGCTGCACGTACAAATCTTCTGTAAATCATATCAACAAAAACAAATTTTGTATTAGATAGGCGTCAAAGAACTTCAGATGGTCAATCTCATAATCATTTGTTAACTATTACCTTAAGAAACATTTTACTGTTGGGGCTGTCATTTCGAACTTCAGAAAATTCAAGACAGCAGATTCCATCTGCAAAACCTGCATCGAATGATTTTTCTTGAGATGAGATGTGTGCACCTCAAATACATAAACAAACATATCTTGAAGCTACAAAAGAATTCAACCCAAACCTCGTCTTTGAAGTACGTGTTATCAGTTATGTAACAAAATTCCTCCACCTGAGGTGCACAAATCTCCTCATATTTACTGCAAACAAGAACCAAAAACCATCATTCCTGTATTTCAACGCTAGAAACAAAAATAGTAGAAACCCCATCAATCAGAAAAATCATGAGGGCTTGTAAGCTTCCTTACGAGGCAATCATCATGGAGGCAACACCAAGTAATTGTAACCTTTGTCTGTTCATCACATTCCCTGAAAGATACCGATCAATGTAGTTTATTGTCAAATACAATGTATCAGGTACTAGTCTATATTCTTCAGCCACCTGCAATTAGAAATTTAGTTTAGCATATAGCCATATACACAATGAGGTGTAATACTGAACTATAATTTGAACCGTGATGTTTTCAACAAAAAATTATTACTTAGATATTCCCAGTGGAAATATAATAATGTAAATATATTTGAATTTAGCATGTGTTAGCTATAAACAAACATTAGCTACCTCGACAAGCCAGTCAATCAATATAGCACGCATACTGGGATTTATGTCCTTCTGAATTTTCTCCATGAAGTCTGTGGAAGGCCTTTTCTTTGCCTAAGATTTCAAAAATTGGAAACGATAAGACTAGTCAGTATAAACAAAAACTATTTGAATAGCTACATTTGGCATGTGTCTCTGGTCATGAAAAATTATAATAACAGAGATAAATACTTTTAAGAGTTCAAATGTAGCTTAGCTTTACCTCAGATGCACGAAGGTGCTTGTAGATATCACAAGCAAAGGAAGCACATAGCTGCGGATCCGCGTAATTATTATCAAGATTGACAAATTTGTCCCCTTTTTCCAACTCAACAAGAATATCTCTACTACAAATGTTGCCTACAAACATATCAATACATTAGAAGACATACATTTATTTTATAAAAATTTGAGGAAATAATTGTTTTCTGGCAAAAGTGAACAAAATGAAACCTGCTGGTTCGGTAGAATCAGAGATGTTGAGGTTGCTGAATGTCTTCCTCTCAATTGAATCAACGGCTGCAACATCGCTATTGTCCACATATTCAATGTCAGGGCTCTTGAAGGAATCACAAGATGACATTGACTCATCCATAGAAACCGACATGGCATCTGATTTACTAGGTGAAACATCCACCACTGTGCTCGGTGCAGGAACGGTAACGGTAACGGTAACGGCGGCAACTGAAGGAGGAGGAGGAGGAGGAGGAGGAGGAGCTTCATTCCTTAGAGGGAAAGAATTGGCCTTAGGAAAAACAACTGCAGTAGCGGGTTTAACATTCGCCAATGTGGGCCTTTTGTTCCCAGAGCATGCCGGAACAACCTCTTTCTTGGTCTTGGCAACTTTAGCTGTGCACGGAACCTAGCAAAGGAAAATTCGCAAGAACGACTAATTAGTGATTTTCTTTTGTTATACATTTAGTGGAATCAGTGAAAGGACGAATTAATACCGAAGAGGATGAGTTGCGGTGAGCAACGGTGTTGGTGAGGTTAGAGAGAGGTGGTCGCTTCTTGGCTAAAGACGACGTCGTTGAGGAGGTAGCGGCTGCGGATGCATGGCGTTTGGCCAAAGACGACGTCGTTGAGGAGGAAAACGAAGAACGACGATTCTGGGTCGACATTTTGATTTCTAGCTTCCCTGCCTCTCAAGATTCAAGAACGAAGCAAGAAAGAGAGAGCGTTACTGTCTTTTGTGCTTTAGTTTCGTTTGCTTCTTTGTTTTCGAGACTTTAGCAGAGAAAAGAAAGAGAGAGAAAGAGAGAGAAAGAGAGTGTCTGTGTGAATGTGAGTGAAATAAATTTAGTTAAATTTATATAACTTAATAATGAGGGGGGAACAGGGGAAGGTTTGAAATGGGGATAACATCTGGGCCGTCGGATTGGGCTTGGCGAGGAGCGGGGGACGCACATGTGGGCCCCACTGCTGTATATGTTTTCAAATTCGTTTTAACAGCGCCCTGAGTTTGAGGAATCTGATTGGCAGCTACGGCCACGTAAGCAAGGAGACATGCCGAGAATTCGAAGCTTTGGCTTTGATTGTTTGAATTTGAATTCAAACGGTCACTTGGATCTGTCGTTTGCTGCTTGCGGAGCCAAACCAGTCCCAATTCCCAACCATGATCGTGCCCATTGTTAATATCCCAATGGCAATTGAAATTTTTTTCCAATTCTGCACATTTCAAATTTCTACTTCAATAGGCTGCGAAATTTAAAACTTCCCTCATTTAAGGGAAGAAAATATTCAACATAATAGGTAAAAAAAAATGTTTAAATCACAATAGTACAGACAGCTATTGAATTTGGCAATGTAATGTGAGGAGTACAACAAATTAGTACTGGTGTTCATGATTTGGAGGATATTGTGTTAGAAAATCAACTTGGATGACTCTTAAAAAAATTGTCAGTTTAATTCTGCAAATTTCAAATTTTGTATGTACTTGGAATTCGAATTGGAATGTAACCCAATTTTAAACGTATCTATTTTAGGAGGGGGAAAATCTTTCAAGGTATAGTTTTATTTTTTGCGCATGATGAATGTAGTATATCTCAACACACAGTTGTTGCTTCGCATTTTTTAAGAATTTCCCCACTTAACCACGCTCAAACCAAAAAAACTAGTGACAACTTCATGATTTCGAGGATTGCGTTTCAAAATCAAACACATTCTTTTGAAAAAATTGCTAATTTAATTGGGCAAATTTTAATTTTATATTTGAAGAAGTTACCATTTTTAAATGATCAAATAGTTTATGTGTTATCATTGCAAATAACTTCTATATTATCATATAATCATAAAAAAATTAAGATATATAATAAATTTATTGTCTTTTACAAAAATAACTTAAAAATCATCCATGTTATAATTTTTTATGAACTGATGACAAAAAAAAAATTCATATTGTCAATATATAAAAATTAAATTGTTTTTTAAATCTTACTTCGTTTAAAAAAATAAATATTAGCTTAAATGTAAATTTAATCTCTTAAAAATAAAAAATTTTAATTTTAGTTCTTTAATTTTTTTGTCTTTTAAATATTTTTTATTTTATTATTTACTATTAAGTAATGTCATAATAATAATTTTAACTATCTAATAATTTATCATGTTATAAAAAATTTTACAGAATAATTATGTGTAATTTTTTTAATAAAATATGTATATATAAAAGTAAAAGAGTATGTGAAAATATAATAAATATAATTTTTCCACTCATTTTAAAGATAAATATGTAATTAAATTGATCATGTTTTAAATTTTTTTACTATACTAATGTTTTTTTTGGATATTTTTAATTTTTTGTTTAGATCTAATTAAATATTTGGCTTTTTAATTAAAGGATTAAAATCCTTAATTTTATAAACGCAAATCTATATGTATTTATATAGAGAGAGAGAAGGACTAATTAACTATATATTAGTAAAGGGTGGTATAATTCTATAATGAAAAAACAAAACTAAATAATAATAAATAAAAAAAACAAGACATGCTATGAAGTTTAGATGAATTTTTTATTTAGAAAAACTTTAAAATATAGATTATTTAATATTTATCTTCTTTTTTTTTATATATAGAACTCATCACATCAATTTCAACAATTGCCATGTACTGATTTTAAAATCTATTTAGAAGTTATATATTTTGGTTTGATGACATTATAAATAATGTTTTCTTATAATTTTATTCCGTGTAATCATTTTACAACTCTATATTAGAGTTATAAGTAATTATGCTAAAACATTTTAATCACTAAAAAATAAATTAAATAATATTAAATTTGAAGACTCAAAGATATTGACAATCATTAAATTGCATTTACATATTCAAATATAAAATAACTATCAAATATATTAACCCTAAACCCTAATTAAAATCCTTATTTATAATTATAAGTTTTATTTTTAAAACTTTATTATTTAATTATGGAAATTTATCAATACTATTTCCTTAAATTTTTAAAAAAAAATTATAATAAAATTTTAACAGAAAAATCTTTGTAAAATATTTATAATTATCTTTATAAAATATTTATTGTTTACTTCAAATGAAATATCTTAACTAATGGTAAATTACAAAATCAAATGAAATTAATTTTCATTTCCTTCAATTTCATTTATTAGGTATTGATAGAATCTTAAATATAATATTTAATATACAAAACGAAATTGATGTTGGCTATTTTCAATAGTTTATATTCATCAATTAAATTATTTAATAACATTAAATATGATATCTTTAATATAAATAATAAAGAATAAAAGTTATTGAGATTAATTACAGAAAAAAGAATTATATATTAAAATAAAGATGACGTAAAAAAATATTGTTAATACTTGACATATATAATCCATACAAAATAAAATTATGCATATGGGATAAATAGGGATATAATAGTGATTAATTTAATAGTACAGAACAAATAAAAAATTATATTAAAATAAAGATAACATAAAAAAAAAC
>JAMLFT010012831.1:0-10164 GCA_026544285.1 Pachyrhizus erosus
TTTATTTTTCATTTTTAAATTTATAGAAAGTAAAATAATTAAGAAAAGAATATATAGGAATTTTTTTAGAATTTTTAGAAGTATAAAAAAATTTATAAAAAAATTAAAAACAGAAAAATAAAATAAAAGAAAAAGAAAATAAAAAGAAAAAGGGGAAAAGAAAAAAAGAAAAGAACAAAAAGGGGGGGAAATGTGCTGGTACGGGTTGAACCCTTGACCTAGGAGAGAGAGAGGAGCGCATAATGCCAACTAAGCTACCCATGTGGGTAGCAACTTGAGCGCTTATTAAAAATGAAAGGTATAGGCACGTGGAAAAATTAAAAATAAAAACGAAAACGCAAAAGGGGATAGCTGGGATTCGAACCCGTTCCCCCTTAGGCGCTTAAGAGTTAGGAGAGAGTCATTTTCTAGTTAGATCGCTAGGCCCATCGTTGTTAACTTCTCAAATTAAAATAACTTTATCCCTTCCTCCTAAGTCATCTTCGTCAACCTTCTTCCAAACCGCCATTGACGAGTTTCAAAAACTCTGCAAATTGTCGCCCCAACTCAACCTATAACCACCGTGACTCAATAAACCTATCCTAGGCCTAAAATGAATAAAATAACCACTGTAGGCGGTGGTTGGAGGCTATATATAGCCATGAACGCGAGCTCAAAAACACATAAAATGCAGAGAAGAAATTTTATTTGAATTCGCTCTTTGATCCACCACGATCCTTCAAATCAATCTCATTAGCTTCGTACAACACCCAAAAATATTTTAGAAAGGAGCAATCAAAGTAACGAGCCCAGAAACGAGAAGAACATCAAGAAACCTGAGCCTCCATTAAAGGAAACTTCGAGCTTTGAATTAAGGTAGGAGGAGTCTTCTTTTCTTCTAACTTAAATTACAGAACTATTCTATTTCATGTATCTTTCATTTCTGCTTAATTACAAGCTCTGAAACTCCATGAATCGCTGGAATCAAAGAGAAAATTTCCATTCTTGAATGAAAGAAAAACCTTCTTCAATTAGCCAGTAGAGAGCCTTTGAGTTTAAATTGAAACTCAGAATAAGTTCGCCTAGAGTTAGGGAACGATTCTGTAAAATTAATTAGGCCTAAATTGGTCCAAAATGAAAACCCCAAATTCAAATTCTCTGGTTCGAAACCCCTTTTCAGAGGTTGAAGATGACCAAAATGCCCCTCCTTTTAAAAATATCTTTTAAAATTGTTTAGTGATTTAGGCTTAAAATGATCTCCAAAAATTCTGAATTTTTTTCCCAAGACTATATAAAAAGGGAGGAATAGGCTAGAACAATCATTTTTGAAAATTTATTTGAAATAAAAATTATTTTTATAAAATACCAAAAATACCCTTACTTGAATAAAAAATTATTTTTGGACTCACTTTAGGAGAAAAATCTTAATAACTTTTTAAGAACCCGTCATTACATTGTCTAAGACCTATAAAAATTTTCTTTTCCCAGAAAATCTTTAGAAATAAATTTTATTTATGAAAATGACCATTTTGCCCTTGATTTTAAAAATATTTAATTTTTCCACAAGAAAAGGCAATTTTGGTCTAGAAAACAATCAAATAGTAGGAAACATCAAATATCTTATTTATTAGTAAATGATATAAAGGCAATCCCATGAAAATGGGATCAAAATAATATTTTGCGCAAAATTCCCAAAATACCCTCAAAAATGCAATATATGAAATATTTCCAATTCTTGTAAAAATAGGTAGATTTTTCCTATATAATTATTATGATAAAAAATATAGGTTAAAATTCATCATAAAGGGAAGATCTAAAAAATTTCAAAAATTCCCAAGAGGGAAATGACCAAAATACCCCTACATTTGACTATACTCATGACTTCCTATTTTCTTATTCAGAACTCTGTCAAATTTTTTAACTACCCTAATAATTGCATACTTGATCGTACATCTCAAAGGAACGAAGGTTCCTTAAAAGGAAATTATGTTAACATATGGTTGATTAGACAAAAATCTTTGTGATGCAAACCTTATATATATATTAAACATGTTTAATGAATCTTCTTTGATGTTAACAAAACAAATAATACATATTTATTATTATATTATATCAATAAATGAATAGATCGATGAGTCTTCACAAATAAACAAGAATCTTCAAGATTCATGGGATCTGGTACCTAGAAGACTAGATCAATTGGAGTAAGGTTGGACAAATGAATAGAGAGCGAGAATAAAGAATGGAGGAATGAAATGGGTTGACTACAGAAAGTACCTAAGGAATGTATGCAGGCTGTTGAAGTCCTTGGGGGTGTTTAGGCACCAAGTTTGTGAACTGCCAAAATTAAGGAGTCACAATGTTGGCTTGGTAATCCCGACAAAGTAGAGCATTACCAAAGTCAGTAGGGTGTATCTGAGCCATGTACCAGCTTGAGATGTGTACTCCTGACTATCACCCAAAAATATTGCAACTTATGGATTTGTAATATGATTGCATAAGTCCTCTAGTGAAAAGGAGTGAATGAGGCAGCAAGGGATCCCTATAATCAATAGTAGTTTATCTAGGACTCGACACGGTGAGATGAAATATAAGTATATGCATATGTGTATGTTTTGTATATGATTATTCAGATACACCAGTATTAAATAACTAAAATTGAGAATCGAAGATTCACTCCTACACTAACCATTTCATGAAAAGATGTTTGAGGAATTCCATCCACTATTCCATTTGTTTGTAACTCTCTTATGTGGACGATGGACTAGAGATCCACTGTATCAACTGTATACATATACTGGATATGTTCATTTTACTTTCTTTCATGCAGTCCCGTTAACTCCCACCTCTTATGGACAAATCGACCTCCCGATCGTTTAGCATAGGTTGAACCACCAAGGGTTTCAGAATCATCCTAGAAGGAGAAGACCGTGTAACCCTTCCACTAGCCATGCTAGGCATAGAATAGCCAGATCTGCGCCCAGAATAGACATATATGAGGAAGAGGATCCTTTAGAAGATCTGGGAGATGATGTTTAAAATTTTCTTTTTTTTGTAATCTTAACAATGTATCTTTAGAAGCTTTAACTTAGTAAAATAGAGTAGCTTTTATGTATGCGTGTTTTGAATAATGAAAAAGTAGTCATTACAAAGTTTGTTTTCATTAAGCTGTCGGTGGGAGTATTTATAAACAGTGCATAGGGCAAAATGATTGGTAAGCAAAAATAGACTGTTGACACAAACAGTAGAGATAAAAGAATGTATAGCACCAGAATCATACAATACATCAACGAGTTTATCGACTATGATTCACTTACCACGAATAAGGTCATTTGACTTTTCGACTTCCATCCCGCTCATTGCAAGTATCCTTCCTGCTACTTGTTGTTTGCCCGTTCCTTGATTAGTCGTGCTTTTAGGAAATCTACCAACACTAGGAGCTTCTTCTTTCTTGAGTGTCTAGCAATTTTTTTCATGGTGTCCTTTCTTGCCGCAATGTCGACAAGTAGGAATTTGAAGACAATCTTTTTGAAAATGTGGTCCCCCACATTTAAAACATCTCACTGAAGTTCCTATTGGTGTGCTTACATCGATTATAAGAGAATCATTGTAAAGTGATATGCGAGGACATTTTTGTAATTAATTATAATATTTTTATGTCTATTGGAGTTGAATTAATGTAAAAAAGGTCATTTTATGTCGATTCAACTTATAATCAATGTAAAAATGGCTTTATATATTGACTATTGCTACAAATAATGTAAAATGGGATTTCAACGAGGAACCAAAAACATGTTTTACTTTTTATTTAATTTAAAATTTTTTAATATATATATGGAGAGAGATCACGTTATACCAATTTAATTCTTACTAACTATTACACGTTGGTAACTTTCTATAAAATGCCAATTTTGTTAATCCAGCCATTGAATTTTAACTTTATATTATCTTGATTATGTTTATGTGAAATTTTGTAAAAATTGAATAACAATAAAAAGTAATAAAATGATTCATGTTTTAGAATATTTTGAAATAAATATATTATGTTCATTTTGATTTATATAAATGATGTAACACCCTAATCTCTAATTTTGTTTTGAATAAGTATTAGATGTTGGTTTTATTTATTTTCTAAAACATGTTAGTTAATTTAATTACATAAATATTGTAAGTTAAGGAAGTGTAGTTGAGATGTTTAGAAATTTTTAAAACCTTTCAATGTTCGATCAATTATTAAAGTTTAGTATCACTTACTAAATAAAATGTGTCATGCAAAATTTTGAAGAAGTGTAGTATCACTTCAAGTGTAAAAGATATACTTTAAAGAGATTATAAGAAGATAATTAAAGTAGACATCTTTGGACCCAAAATCACACACACACACATAAAGTAGTGAGAAGTGCAACGACTAAATGCATATTCAAAATTTTAAAACCTAGTTTTACCCATCACAAAATACATAAAAAGGGATAAACCTAGTCTATGAGCAGTCATCACTAAACCTAACCTTGCTTGTCAAATTGAACCCAAAAAGAGATCTGATGCTGGAGGATCTCTAACAAGATCCTTGAGAAGAAATCTTGTGGCAGTCATCCATCGGTTCTTTCTCAAAATTTTAGAATGAACCCTCTAATTCGTTGTCTCCCAAGTCCATGACTAGTGGCAGATCCCCCCTATGGGCACTTGTCCAAGCACGTGTCAAACTTTGGAAACAAAAAGGGTTTGGATGGAAAGTGGGAAGCATTTCCCTAGACGTGAGCTCATCAGATGGTGTGACATTAGGGTTAGAAGCAAGAACAAATTAACCCTTTAGAGATGCATCAAAAGAAGACGATGACAATGAGGACGATGAAGATGAAGAGATCTCCATGATCTCTACTAGTGTTTCCATTTACTCTTAAAAAAATAAAACATAAGGAGTGAGTCTTTGTAATTCGTCAAGCCACACACAAAATGACACCCAATAAAAAAATAAATTAACAAGACAAACCTTAAGTACCACTTTATGGTCATCTAGTCCCATTACCGAATGGAATCACACGCATGGTTCTCATCATTGAATTGTTCTCCTTGAGTAACTATGGGTTTTTTTGTTTGGATACATGACAACAATTATAAAAATAAATAAGCATGGGGTTCAACCTCCATCTCCTCAAATACATCCCTTATGACACACATCTCCTCGTATTTGACACTTCTACATGACTCACAACACAACTTTACATGACAATTCACATAGTAGCGACACTAAGATAAATGTGTTTCAGCCAAGCCCATCTCCTAAAATATGTTCATCAAGACTTCACAATTGTAGTTGGATGTTTCCCAAGGCATGCATTGATCTAAAGCCATGAATATCACAGGTATAACATTAAGTAGTCTCATTGTATAATAGAGAGAAACAATTTTTCCTCTCATCCAATCAAACATCAAAAAGAAAAGGCATAATTTCCCTTAATTTATAATTTTTCTATATAAAAAATGTGATGTTACAATTTATGTGAAAGAAACTCTCAAATTAATGGTGAGTTTGAAAAAAAACTTATCTGACTAAAAATTATTAGATTGTGTAATAATTGATAAAAATTATATCGATGTAATTTGATTTCTTTCCTATATATGTGTGTGCGTATGTATATATGTTTGTATATATTAGAATTATTAAGTAATTTTTTATTTTCAAGTTAGATATTGACAATCAAGTATTACTTTTTTATATATAATATTGATATTTTTTTTATCTTTCTAGATTAATGTTTGATTTCCCTTTTATAATTTGTTATGGAGATAATTGTATTTTTTTTCTTTTATACAAAATATTTGAATATTTTTTAGTAGTATTTTCCTTTTATCATTTGTTAGTGTTATTTTAAATAGTATAATTAGTATTATTCTCCTTTTATCATTTGTTGTGGAGATAATAATATAATTATATTCGCAAGATTTTATTTATTAGTCTTGTCTTAATATTGATTTGATTGTAAATAATTTAATAATTAAAAGTTATTTATTAATAAATGTTAATGAAATTAGCTTAATTATGAACTCTATATATGATATTGGATAGTTTAAGGTTGAAGACACACTAACAACTTTTCTTTCTTTATAATTAATTATTTGTGCAAGCATAGATAGACGGATCAAATGACTTCTAGAATAATTCTAAAAAAGTTATTCTTCATCCTTACTATTCATTTTCTTAAAATTTGATGGTTAAGATTACTTACTTATTACAACAATTAGATTTTAAAAAAAAATGAATAGTGAGAATGAGGAGTAATTTTCTCAAAATTGCTCTAGAAATCATTTGATCCTTCCTTATATATATATATATATATATATACACACACACACACACACACACATATATATATATATATATATATACACACACACACACACATATATATATATATATACACATATATGTATATATATTCTTATCTTTATATTTTTTATGTTGTTTGTGAGAATCCAACGTAATTAAACTAACCTTAATGGATGAAGGTAAGTGATTAATTGATAATTCTTCTTCATCTTCAAGAAATTAATCTCGTCATTTTGGGATAAAATAATCTCATTTTTAAGTAACATTTCTCTTATACATTTCGATATCAATGCCTTATAAAAATTGTTTTGAAATATTATAGACTATCACGTTTATTTATATAAATATACTCTAATATAAATAATATTACTATATAGAATATACTATTTACCAACATAGTGTGATATTATTGATAGATAATGTTGTTCCTTAAACATATGATAAGGAGTTCAATTCCTAATACTATAAATTTAGTCATTGAAAAATAGGATATTTTATTTCAATCCTTTAATTTGTTTGCTTTAGTATTTATTATTAATAACATTAAAAGATATTGTAATAGTGATTTTGAAAATTCAATGACTTGTCATGTCATCGAAATGTCTAACAATTATTAGTTATTGAATTGCTAACATTGTTATGCCATTATTTAAAAGACAACAAAAAAATTACTTAACAACAATAACTAAAAATAAATAAATAAAGAAAGAAATAACCTAAAAAATATTTAAAAGGGAAAACTAAAAATTACCCTATTTTTTATGAACCAAATTCATAATTAAACCAAAATACAATATACTATAGCTAGATGGTCAAGAGAGAACCTCATAGCTTCTAGCTAACAATTGTGACTACCATGAAAACTTTTCTTTAGTTTCAAAGACAATTTTAAATATCTACTCAAGGCTTCCATATTCAGTACACTTGGATATTGACAATGTAAGTATATATAGTAACATGCTTATCACTGTAGACTTCAAATAGTCCTCATCCTCACCGTACAAGGATGGCTTATGTATCTACAAAGAAAAAAAGTCAAAAGAAAAGAAATATCTTATCAAGGAGGACATTGTGTCAAACCAAGTCTCTTAAGCTGTGCAAGCAGGAGCTTTTCCTGTAACTTTGGGCTTGACATTAGCACATTTAGCAACTATTGAAGCCCCGTTGAATGTAAGAGAAACATTAGTTAGTTCCACACCGTCACATGGCACAGATTTGCTACATATTAAAGTCACTCCTTCCTTGCTTTTTGAAGTGCCCTTAATATTCTTGAAGATAACCTTGCTTATCTTTATTTTTTATGGAACCTAAGCCATTGAAAGCATCCACAAAATAGACAAAAACAAGGTATAAGAACACTTGCTGTATTGCATACTCAATCTAAAAGACTAGTGATTTAAATAATAGCTATTATTATAAGGAGGAAAATGAAAAAAGACTTATTTAAATTTAAGAATATATAGATTTTGATTTAACATATAAGTACCTGCTTTGAGCACTGATTCCAAGGACAATACTCTTGGTCTATGAACACTGGGTTCAAGACATCAACCATGGTAATATCTTCAAAATGCATATTAGTAATAGGAGAAGATCCTGGCGAATTAGGCCATGTCTTGATCCTCACACCGTTGTCAGTATTTGTCAAAGTGCAATTCTTGACTAAAAGATGTTCTACAGGCTCTTCTTTTGGATACTTTCCAACGCTTCCAACACTAATGCCATGGCCAGGTCCGCAAGTCACATTTTGGACAGTTATTTGTTTGCTACCATCTCCCAATGAGACACAGTCATCTCCAGTAGCAATGTTGGTGTTAAGAACTTTTCACATCAGTTGATCTTCCAATGTAGATCCCATCAGTGTTGATGCTCGTTTTGGGAGCACTGATGTGGAAGCCATCAAATGTGAAGTTGTTGCACCCCAAAACATTGACATGAAAGTTTTTGCTGTCTTTGGAAGTTATGTCCCGAGCAATTGAATGATTTAGGAAATTGAAACCGAAATTCTGTTGACATTTTATTTACAAGAGGCTCAACTCACTAGCATGCTTTGGTAGATGTGCTAGTGCTAGTAATGTGAGATTAATTGAAATGGCTATATATATGTATATAATTTATTTACCATGGAACGCCTCTTGCAATTCTTGTTAGTTCTACAATCGTTTTGTTTCCAAGCAGTTGCACCTTGACCATCAAAAATACCTTTGCCTGATAATGTGATAAACTTAGCATACCCAATTTTGATCCATTGATAGCCCCGTTGAGTGTATTCGGGTCAGCCGGTGCTTGAATTATGCCATCAAGCTGAATTTCAATGGGAGCCTTACAAGGACCTTTTACATCTACTTCGTTCATCTTGTATGTCCCACCTGGAATAACAATTTTGCTTGCACTTGTTGATCCACATGCTTCTTTCCAAGCACTTATGAAAGCCTTCAGAAAACATATAAATTACAAATATAATCAAGCACAATATATATAATAACGTTCAATTGAATCTTGATGATTTTTGGTGAATTCAATAGGATTTTACCTGTGTTATATCCGCATTTGGCTCTCCGCCAAATTTTTTTAAATCAATGTTAGTTGATTGTGTTGTACTAGAAATAAACACCAATAAGAACAGAACAATTGTTGTGATATTCAGCTTCCTATCCATGTTGTTATTGGTGAACATTTTATTTCTTGCACAATCAGCGATGAATGTTGTTTTCAAAATATGGTGGAGCACTATTTATACTTAGTTCCGAAGCTTCAAAAACATTAACAATGTAAAACAAAGTTCTGTCAAAGTAATTTTGTCTGCGAAGTTATGTGGTTGAGCTCGTAACTATTAATGTCAATTGGCAATTCATTAGTTAACACAAATTTGTAACTAATTAACATCCTTTATGTTTCTGGTAAAAAGAATATATCCTAAATAGTTCTTGGGAATAAATAAATAGCACCTAATCATGATTGCAAACCTCATAAATGTCACTGTACTGGAATTTCAAAACTCTCAAAAAGCCCTCTTCATTAATGCTAAGCGTGATCCCTCGTCACCTTTGATTGTTTGTTAGATATTTTGAAGCATTAATTTTATCCTAGTTCGAATAAATATACTCTGTCTTAGTTAATAATATATTTATGTGCTTGACAATTTGCATAAGCCAATTTGTCTCTAATTTTAAGGACCAAATTAAATAGTAATAATTATCAATTTAAAACATTTTATTTATATATATATAAAAAGTAGTTGAGTTTGGGTAAATTGATAACTTCAGTTTTTCCCGATAAATTAAGGACGTTAAAGACATTATATAATTTAGTAATTATACAATATAAATATTATTAATTAATTGCATTTATATTTCTCTCATCCTTCTGAATGTATTACTTGGATTACGCTTATTAATATATTAGTGATTATTGATTCCCCATAATTTAGGTAATGACAATAAATACTTGATAATCAGTTACATGATAATATTAAAAATAAATATAAAGAATACCTGAATTAAATTAATTATTATTCGTTCAAATTACCTGAAATGCATATTCGATCAAATATAAATTTCAAGACTTTGAGACCATGAGATAGGGGATTCTTCTTTACAAATTTGTTATTCTTGCAAATTTGTTTCTTCATATTGTTGAACACAATAGTAGGATTTTTCTGTTTAATGTACCTTGTAACATCCCATTTATTTTTTTTTTATATAAATAGAAATATTATTCTTTTAAATGTAAATAGAAAAAAAAATAGTTAGAAATAAAACTTAGAATAAAGTTTAAATAAATAAAAATATGTAAAAATGGGAAATTAGAAATTTGTAAATTCAGAAAATTAGAATAAGGATAGAAGAATATGAAAA
>JAMLFT010012832.1:0-10140 GCA_026544285.1 Pachyrhizus erosus
TTTATATCTTTAAACAAGAACAATTTTTATAATTTAATGACTTATCATGTATTTAGAGAATCTGAAAAAATAATTATAAATAATTTTTTTAATAAATTATATTGTAAAAATTTTACATGTTTAAAATAGCTAATATTAAAATAATTAATAAAAAAATTTAAAATATAATTTAACAAAAGAATTAAAAATATAATTTAACAAAAAAATTACATATAACTATTTTTCTAAACTCTTTAATAATATGATAAATAAATAAACTGTTAATATCATCATTTAATATATTTATTAAAAATAAAAACTAAAAAATAATTATAAAAAATTTAAAATAAAATTTTGAAATTTTTAAGAATTAAAATATTATTTAAGACTAAAAAAATTAATATGATTAATAAAAGAGAAGAAAAGTAAAGACGTGGGAGGTGAATTGATTATTTTTACGCTACTGTTTACCTGTTTGTTTCTTTTCATTTTATTTATTCATCTTAATTTTGAGGCAGTACTAGTTTTTCTTTTTTTTTTTTTTGTTGATACTACAAAATGGATCTTATCTAATCTTAATGTTAATTTATTAGAAAGGCATTAAAATGAAAGAATAAAAGAGAGATTAATTAAAAAAAAAAATCTATGAGCAATAATAGTAAATAAAAAATGTTAAAGGAACCAAATGGAATGAATGTCCGATGGATATTGAACTCCGGTCCGGAATTGACAATGAGAAAAGAGTTGGTGAGTGTGGGGCCCAGCTGTCAAATCAAAGGAACAACACAAACAGGGACAACCACGTAAATGCGCCGAAAATTATAAAGAAAACCTCCCTCCCATGTTTCTCGATCTTCGTGCCATTTTCTTCTCTCTTCCTCTTCTCTCTCTGTCTCTCTCTCTCTCTCACTCACTCACTCACTCACTCACCCTTCTCCCACACCAACAACATGTTCATGCTTAGGGTTTCTTTACCCTCCTAAAAATTAAAATAAATTAAACTTCTCCCTTTAACCCTCTCTGTTCCCTGTTCCCTGTTCCCTATTCCTTCCTTCTCCCTCAAGCCCCCCCTTCTCTTCTCTTCTCATCTTTTCTCTTTCTTTTCAAGCCCACACCTCACCCTTCTATTTTTTTTCCGGATTCCTCTCACCTCTCAACAAAACAATATAACCCCGCAATTCGAGCTCAACCCACGACAAGTGGGGTTCCTTCAAAATTAAATCTTTCGGTTCAAGAAGGGACAGTGAGTGGGGTGTGGGAGGTTTGTTTTCTTTGGTTTTAGTCTTAGCTGGTTCTTTTACGAGCGTTTCCTGTTAAACAATTTGGAGCCATTCGCTGCAATTTCAATGAAAGACAGTTCCTTTCTTTCTCTCTCTCTTCCCTTTTATTTTTTTTTGTCTGAGCTGGTTCCACGGTAGAAACAACAACTTGAGTGAGCAAGGAACCAATAACGGTGGTTGCACAAAAATACACACTCCTTCTGTCTCTATTCGTTTCTCTCCCCTTTAACGTTGCCCCAGTTCGAGTCTCTTATGTCAAGGCACGGCCTTTACTAGTACCAACTACAACAACCTTGCTTTTTCAATTTCATTTTCTCCTTGTTTAGAGTGACTTCAGTGTGTCTTGTGGGAAGAAAAAAATATGGCCATGACTGTGGCTCAACACAGGGAAAGTAGCAGCAGTGGAAGCATTGAGAAGCATCTAGATTCTGGCAAGTATGTGAGGTACACTGCTGAGCAAGTCGAGGCTCTTGAGAGGGTCTATGCTGAGTGCCCTAAGCCTAGTTCTTTGAGGAGGCAGCAATTGATCAGAGAGTGCCCCATTCTCTCCAACATCGAGCCTAAGCAAATCAAGGTTTGGTTTCAGAACCGTAGGTAAGTCAAGTCAACCCTACTTTAAGGCCTCTCTTCATATTTTTGAAAGTGGTTCTTAGATGTGGGTTTGGATGGTGTGCAGGTGTAGGGAGAAGCAGAGAAAAGAGGCTTCCCGGCTTCAGACAGTGAACCGCAAACTCACTGCAATGAACAAGTTGTTGATGGAGGAGAATGATCGGTTGCAGAAGCAGGTGTCACAGCTTGTGTGTGAGAATGGGTATATGAGGCAGCAATTGCATACTGTAAGTGTGTTTGTGTGCTGTCTGATTGTCAATTCTTCCGCATTTTGGGGGGTTTTAAGCAGAAAAATTGATGAAAAGAATGTACTAAATTTGGAGAAACTGAGAGGAGAACCGATCTGTTTTTTTTGCTTTCTTGCATGCTGGTCCTGAGTTAATGTTAATGGCTGTTGTAGCTTTTACTACGAGTATTACTTTTTTGGTTCTTTGGACTATTGTTCACGTTATTGTTATCTACGCAGACATCAGCAGCAACTACTGATGCTAGTTGTGATTCGGTGGTTACCACTCCTCAGCATACCATGAGAGATGCTAATAACCCTGCTGGGTAATTTTGATTTTCATGAAATGAAGTTTCTGCTTTTTCCGTGACGAAGCTTTACTCGATTGGTTTATCTATTGTGATCCTTGCAGACTCCTATCAATTGCAGAGGAAACCTTGGCAGAGTTCCTTTCAAAGGCTACGGGAACTGCTGTAGATTGGGTCCAGATGCCTGGGATGAAGGTTTTTTCTCTGCTCCCTGCAATGAATTTGTTAAGAAATTAGCGTAACCTTTGGCATCAAGAGGAAAATTGTGAAATTCATTGTGATACTATACTGATTTGAATTTACTAAACTCACCAATTACTCCGTCTAATAAAAGATATTTTTGCCAGCCTGGTCCGGATTCGGTTGGGATCTTTGCCATTTCACAAAGTTGCAGTGGAGTGGCAGCTCGAGCCTGTGGTCTTGTTAGTTTAGAACCTACAAAGGTAAAAATTCACCTAGTAAAAATATGTTTTGGATTTTTTTTTATTTCATGGTAAAAGTTGAATTTCTGAATGTCCAATTTTCAACAGATTGCAGAGATCCTTAAAGATCGTCCATCTTGGTTCCGGGACTGTCGGAGCCTAGAAGTTTTTACTATGTTTCCTGCTGGAAATGGAGGAACCATTGAACTTGTTTACACTCAGGTGAGCCTCAAATTTAAAACTTCTTTGTCGGTTCCATTTTGTTTTTGTGGTTCCTGTGAGTATACTTCAAAATTGCTACAGACGTATGCTCCAACAACACTGGCTCCTGCTCGGGATTTCTGGACTCTTAGATATACCACTAGTTTGGAGAATGGCAGTCTTGTGGTGAGTATGTTTTGTCATTTGATGCATTATATAGTTTCATAGAATTTATTTGTAAGACTGTTGCTGTGTTTGACGCATTTTATAGATTCATAGAATTTATATCCAGGACTGCCGCTTTGTGTTTGCTTTATATTCTTTTTGGACGGAAGGTAATTTAATATAATTTGGTCTAACGTGCTTTCTGATTCCACTTTTGAAGGTTTGTGAGAGGTCCCTGTCTGGTTCTGGCACAGGCCCTAATTCCGCTGCTGCTGCTCAGTTTGTAAGGGCTGAAATGCTCCCTAGTGGCTACTTGGTTCGACCATGTGAGGGTGGAGGGTCAATCATTCACATAGTAGACCACCTAAATCTTGAGGTTTTACTTCTTAACACTGAGATTATGTATATTTTTTCTATCCTTCAATACATTAATTTGCTTATTGTTTTCTTTTAGGCGTGGAGTGTGCCAGAAGTGTTGCGGCCACTTTATGAATCATCCAAGGTGGTGGCTCAGAAAATGACAATTGCGGTAAGTTCATTGTTATAAATTCGTAGAATTCATAATATTGGGATTTATAGCCAAATTTGGATGGACTAGTGATTTTATTGTGAACAATGTACTAGTTGTAAACTGAACCACATTCTTGAGCAAATCCAGTATTATATCATTTAATGTTTGAGTAATTAGTCTCTGACATACAGATGTTAGATTGTCCAGCTTAATACATCCTGTAGAAATGGCCACTATAGTTCTGGGCCCTGGCACTAAAATATTTCTATTAGATATCTATATATCATTTTTTCCTTCTGTTTTTTCATTCTTCATTTCAAGTTCTACAGGTACTTTACTGTTTTTCTGAACCTATCTTCATTTAATGCGAGCCCCATGTTCTGTGACTTTCTTTACAAAGATAGGTATTAATTTGGTGGCTTCTGTTATAGGCGCTTCGCTATATCAGACAAATAGCTCAGGAAACAAGTGGTGAAGTGGTTTATGGATTGGGTAGGCAGCCTGCTGTCCTGCGGACTTTCAGCCAGAGACTGAGCAGGTAGCCACTTGAAATAATTTGTTTTGTTGGAGGCCATTTCAGCCTGCAGTTCTAGAATATTGTTTTTTGCGATATTATTTCTTATTCAACGAGTTTTTGACTGAAAATTGATGCATTTGACTTACAGAGGCTTCAATGATGCTGTAAATGGATTCAATGATGATGGGTGGTCTGTATTGAACTGTGATGGAGCTGAGGATGTAATTATTGCAGTTAATTCAACTAAGAATTTGAGTGGCACTTCTAATCCAGCAAGTTCCCTTACATTTCTTGGAGGAATTCTCTGTGCAAAAGCTTCTATGTTACTTCAAGTGAGTCTTGAGAACCCAATTCATATTAAGTGCTGGTTTTTAATGAATTGAAACATGAGGATATTATGTAAAATACCATTATGGCTGCTGCTTTTCTTTTTTGTATCTAGCATTAGTTGTATGCATTGCATGGTATTTGGTAATAAGTAAATCTGACCATTGATAGGTTTAATCTCTGAAAGAACTCTTGGCCATCGAGAGGATTTTTTAATACATTTGTAAATATGGAACTTAATCCCAGCTTTAATAAGATAGATAATTCTTTAATTTAAAAGTTTAGATGGCTAACACTTACCCCTTTCAATGTTTTCTGATATGTTGTGGTTGACAATTATGTGCAGAATGTCCCTCCTGCAATTTTGGTTCGTTTTCTGAGGGAGCACCGCTCAGAGTGGGCTGATTTCAATGTTGATGCTTATTCTGCTGCATCACTTAAAGCTGGCACCTATGCCTATCCAGGGATGAGGCCTACAAGATTCACTGGCAGCCAAATAATTATGCCTCTCGGTCATACAATTGAACATGAAGAGGTAGGTTTGCATTTTGTTAAAAATCAGATGGAGGATGTATATTTGCTTTGGGCCAATATTTATTTGACATATATGATGTATCTACACATTATTCAGTCGAGTATGTCAACAATTTATGGTCTGATCTTTTTGGACATTTGTACTTGTGAGCAACATTCCTGGTATTAAGTTTGTGTTTTCACTACAGATGCTTGAAGTTATTAGGCTTGAAGGTCACTCGCTTGCTCAAGAAGATGCTTTTGTTTCTAGGGACATTCATCTCTTACAGGTGATGCCTCTGACTTGTTAAAACGCCAAACATTATCTGTAATTCTGTATACCTGTATTAAATTCGTTGTAGCATAAATTGAGTCACATCAAATTGAATTTGTCCTCGTCAGCGAGAAATTGCTATTTTTAATCAAGGATGTGATTAATATATAGTATATATTGCTACTCTTCTGCCTGCCTTCTTAGCTTCATTTGTTTATAGTTCTTTTCTATGCATTTAAATACATGAATGAATGCAATTAATATAGGTGGGTTCTAAGGCGCTTTTTTGTGTTATCTTTGCAGATATGTAGTGGGATTGATGAGAATGCTGTCGGGGCTTGTTCTGAGCTCATATTTGCTCCAATTGATGAAATGTTCCCGGATGATGCTCCGTTGGTTCCTTCTGGTTTCCGTATCATCCCATTGGATTCAAAACCAGTTGAGTTTCTGGATTTTACTTTTAATCATCTCTAAGCTTCTTCATGAGCTCTTTTAATCTTCACTGAAGCTCTTATAAGCACATGTAATGACATAAAAAGTTCACATTACTATATCTCACTCACTTGACCACTCCTGGCCTCTTCTCCCAAGAAAAATAAGGGATATAACCTTCTAAGTTGTATTCAAACAGTCTGCTAGTGAGGATGGTAGGATGGACCTACTATTGTTGGTGTTTGCATGTATCTTTGCATGTATCCCTTTTGTAACACTACTATGTTCTTGTGCTGTAGGGTGACAAAAAGGATACAGTTGCTGCAAATCGGACCCTGGATTTGACATCTGGTTTTGAAGTGGGCCCTGCAACAACTCAGAGTGCAGATGCATCATCAAGTCAAAACACTCGATCAGTGTTAACTATTGCCTTCCAGTTCCCTTTTGACAGCAGTCTGCAAGATAATGTTGCAGTCATGGCACGTCAATATGTCCGAAGTGTGATTTCCTCTGTACAGAGGGTCGCCATGGCTATATCTCCATCTGGTTTAAACCCATCTGTTGGAGCTAAACTTTCTCCTGGTTCTCCAGAGGCTGTTACACTTGCTCACTGGATCTGTCAAAGTTATAGGTAAGTCTACTAAACATTGTTTAACAGTTCTTTCTTAAAAGTTAATACAGGCCTTTTACCATGTTTATTTCAATTTGATTTTCTTGTCATACTGCTAGTTAGTCTTTAAATAATTCACGTAACTATCTGGTCAAGTATTCTGTCGAGTTCGTATTTCTTTTCAGAAACGATGTCTAATTTGTTCCTTTCCTATGTTTTTATCAAAATCAGTTACTATTTGGGGTCCGACTTACTGAGATCAGATTCTCTTGTTGGTGACATGATGCTGAAACATCTGTGGCATCATCAGGATGCCATTTTATGCTGTTCACTGAAGGTAAGCTTGTGCAATTTCAACTCATTTCACTTCGAAGTGGGGTGATCCTCATCACGAGGTTAATGTGATTCTTATCCATTGGGTAATTTGCAGGCATTGCCAGTGTTCATATTTGCAAATCAAGCTGGCCTTGACATGTTGGAAACAACTCTAGTGGCTTTACAAGACATCACTTTGGATAAAATATTTGATGAGTCTGGACGCAAAGCATTGTGTACAGACTTTGCCAAGTTAATGGAGCAGGTGATTTCTATTTCCCTGTGATCACAAGTTTTTCAAGTTACAACTAAATTATCATTTTTGAAGAAAATGACTGAATTTTTGTCTGCATATCTACTATTCTTCCATCAGGGTTTTGCTTATCTGCCAGCTGGAATCTGCATGTCGACGATGGGACGCCATGTGTCATATGACCAGGCCATTGCATGGAAGGTGCTTACTGGAGAAGACAACACTGTTCACTGCTTGGCTTTCTCTTTCATAAATTGGTCATTTGTATGAAAATCCAATCCAATTCGTGTGCCCTGCAGCTTTTTCCCACTTGAATATAAAAATGAAAGGGATAAATTTTGGAGGGAAAAAGAAGTCCTAAATTTTTGTATAACACAGGATCAGGTTTGCATTTAATTCGATTTAATTTATTTCTTATTTAGTGCAGAGACCAAATTGAATTAATCTTGTAAATTATTTAGTGCTAGAGTGAAGTAAGTTAAGACTTGAATGGCACATGTTCAGTACTTTGTTTTTTTCTCTAGTATCTTTCCCTCGAGTTAATCTCACACAGGACTAGTGTGATGACAAAGCGCATGTGTAATGTTTCTTACACAATTCACAGTTCTGACTTGTGTGACCGACGTAGTATTACATCCTTACTGGAGTACTTGGTTTTTGTATGTAGTATGATATCTTTCAACTCCAGTTAAGCATTAGCACAGTACATGTTCATCTGATATAACGCGTCTTGTACAACTTCAGGTTCTTTTTTTTTTTTTCTTGGTGAATAACCTAGGTATAATTTAGATTGCACAAGCCATAAATTAAGATATGATGGTAACGTATGAGAAATATAGATCAGAACATAAAAGGAAATCGGTTATAAAATTTAAATTATACTATCTACTATATATGCAAGAGTTAGAATACTGGGGAATCGGTAGTGGAAAAGTTTATATTTCATTCATACATAGGGAATTTGTACACAGATCCAAACAGCACTTGTAATTAATGTAAGATAGTTACACAGACCTTTTATATACTATTTACACCAGTGCAAGACAGGCACTCTGCCTTTTATTTTTTGGTTAAATACAAAAATATCATAAAGAAATATGAGGAAAAGGTGCAAAAGAGAATGATTGAGCAGAAAACTAAAATCATATAATTAGTTGTAACAATTCGTTTTGATAAATAAGAATCTGAAAGAAAAAGGAGAATAAATATTACATAAAAGTAAAATCAGTTATAATGTGCGGTTAAAGAGAAAATAGTTTTAAAAAAATTAGAAATCAAAATGAGGTATTGTTTTTATTGAGATATGAAGTATTATACGTTATACTTACACTTTTATTCTATGTGTCCTTTTTACATAAACACCTTTTATTTTAAAAAAGTAACATGCAATTTTTTCGTGTAAGAATTATATAATAATACTAATAAAATTAAGAAAGGGATACGAAAGATATATAAAATTTTTTAAGCAAATAAGGTTCAGAATGGTCCGTGCAATGATCTCTAAATGTAATATTGAAAAGAAAAAAGAAAAAAAAGAAGAAGCATAAATTATTAGCGTGGTTAAACCGGAAAAATGATGCTTCTGACGAAAGAATTAATTTTTGGTTATTTAAAGTGAAACATAAATGGAAAAGATGGAACGCTGGCTTTATATTTGTATTTGTTATAGCGTCAGTTGCGACAAGGGAAAATAAAGTGAGGCAGAACAGAACATGTCTCCGAGCCCTTTGTTTTATCAAAAGCTTTAAGCTTGTCTTGTCTGTTCCACATGCCACTTCAAATCAAAGCAGAATGAATTGAATTTGTGAAGTCCGAATTCCACTGAACAATAACTCGGTTAATCTTCACCTGCCTCTAGGAAGCTTGGGTTTATTTTTAATTTTTTTTTACCCAAATTAAATTATTAGTTTTTTTTTTTTTACAGAAAATTAAATTATTACTTAGTTCTCGGTTTAAATGATTTTGTATATTAAGACAATAATAACGACCTAAAATAGTATTAAAGGTATTTAATTTTTAACACTATCTCTTTTTCTCTTATTTACAAGAGTATTTCACACATTATTCTTATAATCAGCTAAACATATTCTCACAATTATTTCAAATTATCCTCTTTCATACTTGATCTTCTTAACACTTATTTCTTTCAACCTATAATCTTTTATCACTACGTCTGAATTGAATTTTAATATTTTAAAGAATTAATAATAATTAAATATAATTTTAATTTTTCAAATATTAATCCATGTTCATCTTAATCTTTCAAAAATAATTTCATTTCGTTTGGTATTTGGAATTTTTAAAATCCTTCTTTTAAGTTCTTTTATTTAACTTAGTTAATATTTTCTCTACTTTTATCTACTGTGGACCATTAAGACTCATACGGTTACAATTAATACATTTGTTAATGTTTGTTCTTAAAATTAAATTTTTCTAAAAATAACAGATATATAAGTTTAATTGTGTATATTTATTTGAGAATAATAAAGTTATAATTTATTTATTTTTTATCTTGCAAAACACACTAAATGTTAATACCAAAAAATAAAATGCTAAATAATTATTATTATAAATTTTTAACTTAAAAAAATTAATAAAATTAAATAAAATACTTCAAAAGATAAATTTAAAAACTTTACAGACTTAGTGTAATGAAATTATTTTTAAAAGACTAAAACCAATGTGTCAATATTTGGAGGAGTAAAATCATATTTAATCTTAAAATATAACCTTAAATCATAATTTATATTATTTATTAAAAATTTAAAATATAATTTATCCATTTAAAAACATTTATTTTAAATTTTTAATTATAATGTAATTTATATAATATAAATATTGTATTCGTTATAAATTTTAATTATATAAAATAAACCTTATTAGTATACAATACACATTAAAATCAGTATATAAAAATAAATCATCCCACAAGAGATTTTCACAAGTTACGTAACATGAGGAGATAAAATTAAAATGACGTGTTCTTAGTACGATTATTTTTATTTTAAATTTTTGTACCCATTTCAAATGTTGTTGAATCCAACAATGTACCAAATATTTGAAATCATATTTGTATTATATCTCCCTAACAATGCTAATAATAAAAATATCGAAAAATTTCATATCCACACACGTTAATATCATTCATAAAACAAATTAAATAACAATTTAGTTTCTATAGAATAATTTTTTTATTTT
>JAMLFT010012833.1:0-10163 GCA_026544285.1 Pachyrhizus erosus
AAATTATTATATATGATAAATTTTTATAATAACAACTTTAAAAATTATATTAATGATAATTTGTGATTGGATAACAATATAAAAAAATATAACCATTAAACTCAAAATATATTAGTTTTGAAAATAAATTTAAGAACTAGTTTTATAAAAAAAATACTTTTCTTTTTTTAAAAACAGATAACAGTTTCTTTAAAAAAAACATTTTTTTGCTTATAAAATGTAAACTTAGTTTTAAAAACAGAAAACTAAGTTTCTTTTTAAAACAATTACAAGCTAGTTCATTCATTATTTTTAATTTATTTTATAACTTTGTTAAAATATTTTAATCTTATTTTATTCCTTCTATTTATTTTTTTACTAAACTTTATTTTTCAATGTAAGACACAAAGTTATATTAAAGACAAACTCCAAATTATTATAAACTCATAATAGCATTAGAATAATACGATGTTACCTAGATAATGATATAGTAGAGAAAACATTTTTATTAATTTTATAAATGTACTAATACAAAATTAGTGGAATGACTTTTTCATATAGAAAAAAATTATATGTGTATAAGTTTAAGGTTGAATTTTATTCAATCGATTTTTAAATTTAGATTCAAATCTAATTCAATTTGATGACAATTTTGATTTATTCAATTTTTTACCTTTTTTTTTACTTCAGTCTTTTAAAATTTGTATTAAGTTAGATCGGAATATCCTTATTCATGTTTATGCATATAAAATATAGTATCTCGTCAAAACAAAATACGATAATGTTGGCATCATTCAAAAAATAAATATCAAATATTTATACTTTTTTTTTTCTGTTTTCTTCCTTTGATGACATTAATTTTTCATTCGTATGTATTACATTTTCTTTTTCACAATTACATTTTGTTTATAATTTTTTTCTGGAGACTTAATTAAGATATCTTTGATTGAGATCCAATAACTAATATCTTAAATTATTAAAATTTATTTAAAAAGTTGATATCTTTTGATAAATATATTTTCTATATACATAAACTTAAAAGCAAACTTTTAATTATGTAATTAAAGAATAAAATTATTTATCCATCATATTACAAGATGTCGATTAATGGATAGTTTTATACACACAAATTGATTAATTTTCCCTAAAGATTGAGTTTTTTATTGAGGATTCTGTTTGTGTGGTCAATGTGTGGAGGTATATGAACATATACGCTATCTGGTGAGATCATATACTGTTGAAATAGAAATATATAGTCAAAATAGAAAGCTAACCGACAAGCATGACAAGGTTTACTTTTTAAAAAATATATATATATACTAAAGAAAAAATATATAACGATATCAGGATCTGTGATCTGAGAAGAGGTACCATTCTGTGACAAAGGTCCACCTTTTTTCCAACAGCAGACTCCTACTGAGATTGTACAACACATTACAGTGCATGGGAGGTCTAACTCAATTTAAATAAAAAATGTAAAATTAAAGAAAAATAAAAGTTAACAATAAATAATCATTTTAATATAAAAAAATGTGAGATGTTTTTTTTTTAAAAAAATACTAAATTAATTTTTAAATTTAAAAATAATATGATATTTTAATTCTATGTTAAATTTTTGTAAGATTATTCTCTCGTTAATTTATAATGTTTAAGAATTAATTTAACATTAAATTATAAAATTTAAAAATTAATTTATTATTAAATTTAATAATAAAATTAAAATGTCTTATTTATTTCAAAATCAAAGTTTAAATCGATAATGTTATTTTTTAAAGAATAAATTATTATTACATCATATTTTTTGGCATCAAAATTATGATTTACCCAGAATTAATTATAAGGAAAAAATATCTAGAACTAAAGGCAGATTTGATATATTTGCTAGAGCATGACCGCACATAAACACAAGACTAAACTGATCAAACTTTGATAGAAAAAAAAGTTAAAATGGAAAGGCAAAAGTGTGTTTAAATTGAGAAATATCATTGGTATGTAATTAATTCAACAAACTCAATTGGTTATGCACCAATTTTCTATCGTCTGTTAACGTACACTTCCCCCCTGTTTATGGTGAAATATAGTGGAAGAGAAGGTAACAGATGATGTTTGATACAGATGAATGAAATGAACAGTGTCGTGTAGTGGAGTCCACGTTATGTTTTTTTGTGTTCCAAACTGAGAAGAAAACCACAGATTAAAAGAGTAAAATGTTGCATTTATGACTGTGCCCATGTTGTTGTGTCCTCATGTTGCACATGTTATTTCTTGGTTATTTTAATTTAACAAAAGTAGTGGTGAAGCAGACTCCCTTTATCGTTTTTCCTGTTGTTTCCTCCAAGTTTTCTCCCTCTCACTCAAATGACCTGCTGTTGGTAGCCATAAAAGAGTTGGTGGAGGTGTTGGGTCGTCTTGCTCGTGGCCTTCTACCTGTTGGACTTTTTTCCAGTTTTTCTTCTATTTGAGGTAAATTTTTCTACCAAATTAAACCTAATAACTACAATATCCTACTTTGTTTGATGTTGTTAATATAATTTGTGACTCTATTTTAGCATATAAGTGTCCTCCTTTGATGTATTTTTCCATTTGAACACTGCTCCAAAATACCCAAAGTCGTGCGTCCATGAACAAAGGCCATACAAAACGGATTATGTTAAGCATAACTGATTATGCTTGCATGCGTAATCGATTATCCTTAGCATAATCCATTATCCTGCAAGCATGATTTGCTTTATTGCTATATTAAATTTTTTGTGTAGTTCTTTTAAATTAGAATTGTAGTCAAATTTAGATAATTGTATTAAAATAATGTTAATTACATTATATGTGTAGTATAAAATAGGTATGATGAGTAATTATTTTGGATTTCTTTGTTTAAGACTTGTATTATGTGTTGAATTAATTATTTTAAAATCATGTTAATTACATTGTACGTGTAGCATTAGTAGGATATTGTTTTATTTGCGTTTCTTTGTTTAAGACTTGTAGTAAAAGTTAATTAATTGCATTAAATTGGTCAATCACAATTTATGTATCGCATGAAGTTGGTATTTTTTTTTGTCTATTATTCTGGATTTTTTTTTTAATAATTTTTGGCTAATTATGTTAAATAAATTGTCTATTGGTTTCATAAGTTAAGTAAATGTTTTATTTATGTCAAAATCAAAGTTTTAAATATGGTTTAAAACCTCAGGAAGTAATAATTTTATTTATTTTGCAAGCCACATGACTTTTAAACGAGTGATAAACATAGACATTAACGACCTTGAGGATAAGGAAAGTATTAGTAATATAACTCGAGTCAATATGCAAATAATAACTCATGTTCAAAAACAATTAAAATGAAGACTGCAAGTGGCTTCTATAAATTTTTTTGTGTTGTGTTGGTGATGCAAGTGGCTTCAAATTTAAAACTTTTACATCTTAGTGTAAAAAGTAACCCCATGAGATTAACTCCTTTAACAACCATTGAAACATATCATGAGTAGCTTCTCACATTTACAACCATTTCGACCTTTATGCAATAGCTTATAGGAAAAACAAAAAAATACACAGAAGTAGTAGCACACAGTCGACATTTCATCAAACACCTTGCGCCCGTTGCGATAATCACCTTTGACACAATAATAGAGCATCAAAATTTCATTGGTGATAATAATGAGGGGAAAAGGAAGGAACAAGGAAAAAAGGAAATGAAGAGAGTAGTTGGGAATTGGATTTGCTTGTTATTAAGAAATGTAGGAAGCTGCAGCAATGGCAGATGTTGACGTCGATGAAGTTGTTTGAGGTCGTAAGAAATATGAGGAACAATTGCACACATGAATCGGTGGAGTGAAGCTAATCTTCATGTTTCCTGAAGCCCACTCTTGTGTTTCTCTATTTTTAAAGTTGAATAAAGCATTTTTTTAATATTTAAAATGATGTGACCACCCTATGCGCTGTGTCATGTTTAGAGGCATGTCTAATCAAGTCTTTCAATTGTTTTTTTTTTTTTGGCAAATGTTGAATAATATTCTACACCATAGTTAGGCTTGGGTACACGTACACCTATTACAAATTACAAATTACTAATTACTAATTACAAATTACTTAACAGAAACAACTTGACGTCAAGACAAGTGAAACAAAAACAACTTTAAAAGCTGTTACGAGTTACCCTTACCACTTCTCCTACGTCATCTTTTCTTGAACCAGGTACAATTTTCTTCCCTTTCTTGTCCCTCCTTTCCAATTGCAAAAAAAAAAATAATAATAAAATCAATCAATTTAATTAACAACTACCTTGTATAAAAGGCTCCATAATTAAGAATTTTCCGGTCAGAATAAATGAATTTTGTTTTAAAAAGAAGAATAATATGATTCCTAAAAAGGGAAATAATAAATGAAAGAGGGTAAATTGGGTATATCGCCGGAGACCACGGAAGCAGTTTAGTGTTGTGTTTATCGTCAAACTCGTGAACCAGTGACACCAGACAATAACAGAGAAGGTCCACCAACTGAGCCGGTGACGGAGTTTCGCCGCGCTCCAATCACATTTCGCCACGTCACCCTCCTTCATCTGCCTTCTCCCCACGTGTCGACGGTCACCGTCAACTCACCCCCTTCCGTCAAACGTAAACCGAAAAAAGGTTCCAAACGATTTTCCCAAAATTTGTTTTAAATAAAAAAAAAACGAACAAAGCACGAAAAGGCTTCGATATATTCTCGCCGGCCAAAATTAAATTAAAATAAAATAAATAAAAACCCTAGCTTCTTTTTTCTCTTTCTCTCTCTCTAACTTCTCTGTTTCTCTCTCTACGGTAGATCGGCGGCGAAGAGGATATGGACGACGACGACGAGATCCAGTCGCATCCGTCGCCGGCGAGTGTATCGCCGGCGTCGTCACCGCGGGCGAACGGTAGGATAACCGTGACGGTCGCGGCTCCGGCGCCGCAGGCGCCGCCACCACCGCCGAATAGTCTGGCATTAGCGCTTCCGATTCAGCAGCCGGCAAAGGGGAACGTTGGAGGAGGAGGCGGCGGCGGCGGGAGGGAGGATTGCTGGAGCGAGGGCGCGACGGCGGTGCTGATCGACGCGTGGGGAGAGAGGTATCTGGAACTTAGCAGAGGAAATCTGAAGCAGAAGCACTGGAAGGAGGTGGCGGAGATCGTGAGCGGTAGAGAGGATTACACAAAGGCGCCGAAAACCGATATTCAGTGCAAAAACCGGATCGACACCGTTAAAAAGAAGTACAAATCGGAGAAGGCGAAGATCGCCGCCGGCGCCACCAGCAAGTGGCCGTTCTTTGACCGATTGGACCAATTAATCGGTCCAAGCGCCAAGATCCCCGGCACCGCCGGCACAAGCGCTACCGGAAACAGTAATTTACAACCGCCGAAAGTTCCGCTAGGGATTCCAGTCGGCATTCGCGGCGGTGCGAATCAGTTTCACCATCCTCGAAAACCGCAGCTGCAACAGCAACCGGTTCCATTGAAGAACCAGAAGATTCAGTTCCGGCGCCGCGGTCCTCCAGTGGAATCCGATTCGGAAGACCGCGACGCGTCGTCGCCGGCGTCGAGCGACAGTTTTCCGCCGGAGAGTTTCGAGAGGAAGAGGCAGCGGGTAATGAGTTCGAACGCTGCGAAAGGAAGCGGAGAAAGACGGAAGACGAAGGGTTGGGGGAGCGCGGTGAGGGAATTAACGCAGGCGATTCTGAAATTCGGCGAGGCTTACGAACAAGCGGAGAGTTCGAAGCTGCAGCAGGTGGTGGAGATGGAGAAGCAGAGGATGAAGTTCGCGAAGGATTTGGAGGTACAGAGAATGCAGTTTTTCATGAAGACTCAGTTGGAGATTTCGCAACTCAAGCTTGGAAGGAAAGGTGCTAACCCTAGCAGCAATCACCACAGCACCACAAACAATAACAATAGCAACAACAATCATAACAATAATAGCGACAGTGAATGAGTGAGAGAGGGATAACTAGGTTAAGGTTAAGGTTAAGGTTAGTTTGGAACTGCATTAGCCTTTTCTGGTGTATTTGTTTAGTTGTTATTACTATCCCTTAATTGTTACAGTTAACTTAAGCGGGTTTGCTATGCTGCATTGCCCCCTAAAACAGAAGAAAAGAATTGCAGGAGTATGTGCTGAATAGTGAATAATCTAATCTCTTTGCAGCAGATGTATCTTTCAGTTGTCATGTATAACACCATTTTAAGTTATATCAGTATCAGGGGATCATATCGTCATTCATAGCTCTAGTTGGATCCATTGTACATATTGGATATGCAACCTCATCATAGCTTGAAGATTAATTCCTCACCTGTTCCAATTCTTCTCTGACATTGGTAGCATGGACTTCTTGGAGATAGTGGTCTTTATTAGTATGTTGATTCATCCTTATCTGAAACCACGCCTCTTTGAACACAAACAAACTGTCTTATCAAACGAGTGCAGACCAGATATCTTTTACAAGTAACTTTGGCTATTTTAAACTTAAGAGGTACACTTTAAATTGATTAGTCAATAATTGAGATTATAATAACATATATGTAAATATACAATACACTAAATAAATAAACTTGTTAAATACTGTGTCATTTTTAAGAGTTATATAACAATTTTTATATTTTTACTCAATGTTTTTATTATATACTTTATTTTATTCTATTTTAGCAAAAAAAATACTCTATCCGTTTTTTTCTCTTCATATTTCTCCTATGATTATAAAAGAATTTGAAAAAAACTGTTATACAGAAGTAATTTCTCACTTTTTTAATCTGACAGTTATATTTTGGTAGTATTTTCTAAAAGTTCATTTCTCATGTCATGTCTTGGAAGTCAAATCACTGTGTTTCTCCTTTTTTTTTTTGGTGTTACTTACTTTTTTGGGTGAAAAATGTGTTGCTCCTATACACACTACACTAAAGTGATACACGCCTCAGACATGGTCTTGAAATTCAACACAGCGTTAAGAGATCACTTAACACTAATCTTGGAACATTAATGACTATTATAGAGGTTTTAATGACTAATTCTAATTTTAAAGTCTTTCTTATATTGGTTTTGTGTCTCGAATACTGCCTAATTTCAACGTTTGAATTCTTATGGATGTTGCCCCTAAATCCTAAACTAATTCTTTTTAGTTTAAACTCTTATAATGGTAAAAATTGGTTTGATGTCTCAAAGACTATGCCTAATTTCAACGTTAGGATTCTTATGAATGCTGCCAATCATATCAATTCATTGCTCCACGTTTAAACCCAGTGTGTTTTTTACTTAACCATAAGTGCTTCTATGTATTGAAATGTTGAATGTTAGGTAGATCAAAATTGTATAATTTAGCATTGTTATTAATTGAGCAGTACGACCGTGTTATATATCTTTATGACGAAACCAAAGGTCTTCTTCAGTACATGAAGTGGGGTGGGGGGATGGAGCATCCTTCTATACTTGGCACAAATGAAATATGTAAGAAAGATGTCCAAATGACTCGATTGATCACATCTTCATGGTTTAATTAATGACATCATGAAAGTTCATATTTGAAGCATTGGATTCTGGTGATTTCATAAGACTAGAAAAAAAAAATTCTTGAAGTTGTATATATTGCTATTTACTGAACAAAAGGCAGGCACTTACTTACCAAATATACAGAGTTGTACTTCACAGTGCCTCTATATATTTAAGATTCATTTCATCTCTGACAGCGTTTCTGCATAGTAGTTAGTGGTTACCTTCGCCAAGTGCATACATAGCTGACATTCACTGAATCAATCAACTTTACTTCGTGAAGTTGTAGAAAAACCTTAAAATCTATAATCAAATGCAAGATCCAATACCTATTTGCCAATATAGTACATTTTTATATCTATCCGTCTACAAGAAAGACAGACAACTCAAAAAGACGAAACTTACATGTAATGTTTTTAGTAATTCTATACGTATATTATTTATTTTTTATATTGTACTTTGTCATAATTTAAATTTTACCTCGAAAATAAGTTTTTATTTTAAATGTCGACCTTTATTTCACAAGTTACTAAAGTAAAATTAAAATTTTAATTAAAAATAATGCTAAAAACATTTAAAGAACTTCACCTCAATTTTGTGTCAACTCAAATTAAAAGAAAAATGTCGTCTTCTTCCTTTTGGTTTGAGGAAGAAAATATCTTCTTTAACCAACATGATAACACTACCCCAAAGCCCGAGGATTTTAAGAAATTAAGAATAGACAGACAAGTATAGCCCAACTCAGCATTATAATGTGCCACAATTGGATGACTATGAGCTCCAAATAAAACTTACACATTTATTAATTTCATTACTACTAATAATAACAAAATAAAACTTAGGTATAGTATGTAGGTATTTGTAATATGTTCTTTGATCAAAATTAGTGTTTTACTTTGCTAATCCATACATTAATAATCAATATTAAAGGTCGGTGAAAGTTATTAAAGTGAAATTTTAATTTTAATTAAATAATAGCATCACACACATGCACTTAATTACCAAATAATTTAAATTATAATAAGATAAAACTAGGTATAATAGCTGAAGTGTTAGTGATTGTATTTTTCGATTAAAATTGAACTTTTGCAAAAGTTACTTTTTATGTATATTTTAAAGATCCAAAATAATCACAAACACTTTGAAATATAATGAACAGGAATTATAAATTAAGGATTGATTGGACTAAGGTTGAGGAGCATCATCGATTTCGTAGCTGAAAGTTTATTTTGATTAATTTTTTAATAATGAGTTGGCAATTCATATTCCCAGGTCGTGAAAAAAGCATATAAGACTAGATCTAGAGTGACTTTTTATAAATGCAATGTAATCTTTACTAGTACTTGAATTCGGGGAACAAAGTTATGATGAAGGGTCTCAAAGTGTAGATTATAATGTCTTTGACTCTTAATTCTCATATAATGTTGATGGTATAATTATTTTACCTGTTCGTACCACTGGATGAAAATGGACAAAGGGCATCAAGGCAAATCAAAAGCAACCCGAGGAAAAGCAATTTTAGTTTGAAAATCAACATCCTCAGAAAATGTTATTGGTCAATGCATGCATGTATACCACCTACTATTCAAATTATGGGTCTAAAATATATAATTAAGGAAAACCTATTCGTTTGATCATTATATTTGTATAATTTTTATATTTAAAATATACATTTTTAGTATCTGTATAAATACTTTTTTTATTTCTTTTAGTTACTGTTATTATAAAATACAAATGGTGAATCCGTGTTAATGCACGGTTTTTTAAAACAATTAAAAAGAAAAAGAGAATAAATATGAAAAATAAATCATGAAAAAAATAATTAACAACACCTATCCAGTCAACACGTTACTTAAGATTGGACAGTTTTTATATGTATATAGATAATGACCAAGAGTAAAATTTATATAACAATAAATAAATAAAAAAACAAAAATACTTATATAAACATTAAAAATAATAATTTTTAAATATAAGAATTAAAAAATAAAATTTATACAAACATAAATAGCAAACAAATAATTTTTCCAATAATCAAATATAAGGCTGTCTACTGAGGTTTGAGAGACAAATAAGTAATTTAAAAAAAATGTGATAAGCTTGAGTTTATTAGAGATGAATCCTGGTCCCAAATACCCAGACTATGATGGAGTTTGGACCCTCAGATCCAAATCATAGTGGATTGTCCCATCCTAATATACTTACTCCATAGCTTGTGGGACTCATATTATACCAACAGGACTTGGTTATTACCATTGGTGTAGGGTCCATGACATAAACCAATAACAACATGAATATCACACCGTTCATTTCGTAGTACTCAAGCTTTAGCAGTTTAGCTAACACTTGTGCTTAATTAATACTTATTGTAATGTAAAACGTAGTTAGATACAATTATAAGAGTTATAAATGAAACTTTATATCATCAATATTTGTTGTATTGTAAAACGTTGTTAGATACAATTATAAAAGTTATAAATGAAGCTTTATATAATCAATATTTGTTGTATTGTAAAACGTAGTTAGATACAATTATAAAAGTTATAAATGCAAACTTTATATAATCAATATTTGTTGTGTTGTAAAACGTAGGTAGATACAATTATAAAAGTTATTAATGACATTATAAGAGAAATGTAAGTTTTTAATTCTTAATTTTTAAATAAAAAAATTATTGATTTAATTCTTATAATTGTATA
>JAMLFT010012834.1:0-10163 GCA_026544285.1 Pachyrhizus erosus
ATAAATAATTTTTAAATAAATTTTAATATATCACAAAGAAAAAATATAACTATCATTTCTCGTCAACTTATAAATATATATTATATTAATAAATTTAACATATATAAACTTATGCACACATATATATACAACTTATTTCAAATAAAAGAAATACACGAACTTATTTTAAAATATGTATTAAAAAAAAAAAAAAAAAAAAACCATTGCCACTGTCAAATGGTAGGGGTAACGGTAGATATAAATACGTTTTTTTTTATCATTGATCCCACTGCAAATAAATATCAATCGCACCTTACATATATTGTCGCATTGACTAGGCATTCGCCGTATCTCTCTACTCTCCCACTAAGCTAAAAAACCATTATAAAAATCATTCTCAATCAGACTTGAACCCCACTCCGATGTTGATTGTTTGTGGATAAATAATCTCTTCGCATCACAGTGACTTGGAACTTTTATCCATTGAATGCACCATCATGAAAAACAGCCTCAAGACCATGTTCTGTACTCCTTCTCTCAGGCTTTTCAGATCAATTTCCACCTTCTCATCTCGTCACCATTCGCGTAAAATTTGTAGCTTTTCCAAGGATCATGATCAGGGTTCGTGGCAGTCAATGGAGGGTCTTCTTCGTTGCCCTGCAAATTTTCTTCCTTTGTCTCCGATCAGCTTTCTAGAGAGAGCTGCCAAGGTTTGCAGAGACCGAACCTCGCTTGTGTACGGTTCTTTGGAGTATAAGTGGGGTGAAACGCATCAACGGTGCTTGAAACTCGCTTCTGCTCTTACCCAGTTGGGGATTTCACGCGGGGATGTGGTGAGTTCTGCCATTCTTGACACCTTATCTTTGTTCTGTTTTACCTGTGCTGACGCGTCTGCATGTTTATCAACTAATAAACAGTGGATTTTATTTGTTTATTTTTATCTCAATAACAATAAAGTAATCTAAGTTGTTAATGAGAATATTAACCATTAATATTTTAATATAAATTTGTTGTGTATATATGCTTGTAATATTGATATTGCTTCCTTTAAAGATAAGTTGGATTCAGAATTTTTTGGGTCTCGTTGATTTTTTTCTTATTTTTTTTTGTTTTAAAAACTATCATTTAAAACAATTCCATACTATTCAATAATCGATCGAGTTCTCATTCAAAATCTGTTAAGCTTCAAAACTTGTTTTCGAAATAAATATTTTAAAAACCAAAAAACAGAGATGGAGATGTTTTCCGACTCTCTTCTTCTGATTTGTGTTTCCAACTCAGGAATTTGTGTATTCGTGATTTCAAAAATTAAAAGTAGTTTTTGGACAACAGAAATCTAACACAATTGGATACGCGTTCTGATTAGTATTGATAGAATCATGTCTAGTGCTTGTTTCATTTTGTGGCCGGAGTTCAGATGTTCCTGGTTATATAGGAACTTGTTGAATTTTATTTGATTGGAACAGTTGGTTGATTAAATAATCTAAAAATGACTTTATTTTACTTATATCAACTCAATCAAGTTCTATTGGCTTATTTTTCCAGTTCTCCTAGGTATATGATTATATTTCAACTTTATATGAAAATTTTTTAAAAGAAGAGAGAGAAATATTCTTTCCTTTGTAGAATGTTCATTGAAGGATCAGAGCAGTTCTTAATTCATGTGTGCTAATCTCGCGTAACAAATAAACTACAAAGCTTAACTTGTTGCTTGCTAGGATAAGGCATGAGATTTAATGTTAATAGAAACTATCGGTAAAATTGAAGTATATATAAGTCTCACCTTACAAGTCAATTTGTAGAATTGAGTTAGGTTGAAAGTTTAAATCCTAAATTTTAAGAGCGTAAAAAGCATGAGCCCATTCAAAATCTTGTACTGAAATTTCAATTTTATTAGAAATGAGGATCAACAAGGATTGAACATATTTGACCAATTACTTGATGAGGCTCCTGAACTATATATCAAACACCAACTAGTATTGAAGCTTTAGCTCTTAAGCAAATGATCAGATATGGTTTGCATTGAGAATCTCAAACAGTTACTATATATTTCTAATATGTCCTTTTAACCCATTGCGGCATTGCATAATAAACAAAAGAAGTTGTTTGCTTGGTGTGCATGTTCTTGGTTGGCCCAGGTCAAATGTGCTATAGCAGACTAAATATCACTTGTGCAAATGATGATAGAATCAACCTTGACAGCAAAAATGTTAAGCAGAAAATTTTGTGAAGTTATAATAATATAAAAGCCGTATAGAGTCTTTGATTTTGTCTTTCTATTCTATATAGAATACTACTATGCATGCATGCAACTTTCTTGATGTTTTCTTCTATATTTTCTTTCACTATGGTGTAAGTCTTCATTATTCATTTTAAAAAAGCACAAACTGATGCTTCCAGCTCTCATGACATGGCAATGCAAATCACGATAGTTACTGATTCGCTAGAACATTGCTGTGTGCTAATACCCACGAGCTTCAAATTGTTGTGTGATAGAAACATCAAAGTTTGAATTAAAGGCACAAGTATAGATTTAATATGCAAATCTTTACTACATTGAGCTTCAGCTTTCAGTATATCCATTTCAGTCTCAGGAAATACCTAAGTAGAAAAACCTACTTTAGGATCTTCACTAAAAAAGAAAAAATATCTTCCAAATTGGTTATTGCATAAGGATGAAACGTTATCAAAACCACCCTGGTCTCCGACAGACCCAAACACACCATTGACCATAAAACAATAACAGGAGGTAGTAAAGAATCATAACAGAAAAACAACATTAGGGATATAATCTGGCACCTGAATTTTGCTCAGCCATGTTAGAACCAGACTAACAAAATCATCGCACGTATTTGAACCATCTAAATACAACAAAAAGTAAGGATAGGATATACAACAGAAAGTGCCTCATTAGCTTTAAGCCATATAAATTACAATAATACAGACAGAAAAAATCACAAATAAAGGCAGCTAGAAATTACTAGCCAGCTTTTCGACTGAAGCTCCAGTTTTATAAAAAAGGGAATTTAGAAATCACAGGTTCAGGAAGCAATCTCTCTACACAAGAGTAAGGCTGCATACACCTACACTTCTAGACCCCCACTCCACGCACAGGTGGAGACGTTCTTTCAGGGGACCTATCTTAGTGTTTCATACTTTCATCTGGTCAAGGCCAAACGGTCTCTAAATTTTTCATCATGTTTACTAGTTACTATTTCTAGCTTTCAGATATCACCACTTTCTGCATGTTAGCTACTTGATTTTTAATCTGCACTGCAATATTTGGATGTTTCTACAAAATGTGCTGCACTTTTAACAATTCTAATTTGCATTGATGAAACTTGTGCTAGGGAACAAATATCTGGAAGCATCTTGGGACTTCCAAAGGTAAATGAATCACTGATGCTATTCCATATTGTTTCTACACAGGTTGCCACCCTATCACCTAATGTCCCAGCAATGTACGAGTTACATTTTGCTGTCCCAATGGCTGGAGCCATTCTTTGCACCCTTAACTCACGCCTAGATGCAGCTATGGTTTCAGTCCTTCTGGAGCATTCACAAGCCAAGGTCCTTTTTGTGGACTACCAACTACTTGAAATTGCACGAGGAGCATTGGATCTGCTAGGCAAAAAATCTAGAGAATTGCCAATTTTAGTTCTAGTAACCGACTCTGATCGCACATCTACCATTGACATTAGTTATGAGTATGAGAGGCTACTGGCTGATGGGCAGAATGATTTTGACATAGTGAGACCCAATAGTGAATGGGATCCTATAAGTATAAATTACACCTCTGGCACCACATCTAGGCCTAAAGGAGTTGTCTACAGTCACAGGGGTGCTTATCTAAACTCTCTAGCAACTGTTTTACTCTTTAGAATGGACCTTTTTCCTGTTTATCTTTGGAATGTTCCCATGTTCCACTGTAATGGGTGGTGCCTCCCTTGGGGAGTGGCATCACAATTTGGGACCAATGTTTGTCTTAGGAAGGTCTCTCCAAAGAACATTTTTGACAATATAGCTCAGCATAAGGTGACACACATGGCAGGAGCTCCAACAGTGTTTAACATGATTGTGAACTCTGCATTGACTGATCGAAAGCCACTCAATCAGAAGGTGGTAGTGATGACAGGAGGTTCGCCTCCACCGCCACAGATCCTTGCCAAGATGGAGGAGATTGGCTTTAGCGTCTCTCACCTTTATGGCTTAACAGAAACATATGGTCCAGGCACTTTCTGTGCATGGAAACCTGAGTGGGACTTGCTGCCCCATGAAGAGAGATCAAAGATGAAAGCCAGGCAGGGGGTGCCTCATGTGGCTTTGGAGGAAATTGATGTGAAAGATCCTGCCACAATGGAAAGTGTTCCGTCTGATGGCAAAACAATGGGGGAGGTAATGTTTAGAGGTAATACAGTGATGAGTGGATATTTGAGAGATTTGAAAGCAACAGAAGAAGCTTTCAAAGATGGGTGGTTTCATAGTGGGGATCTAGCTGTGAAACACTCTGATGGTTACATAGAAATAAAGGACAGATTGAAGGATATAATAGTCTCTGGGGGAGAGAATATTAGCTCAGTTGAGGTAGAAACAGTTTTGTATAGCCATCCAGCAGTTCTTGAAGCTGCAGTTGTTGCCCGGCCTGATGATCATTGGGGCCAAACTCCTTGTGCATTTGTGAAGTTGAAAGAGGGGTTTGAAGTAGATGCTCAAGAAATAATCAACTTTTGCAGGGACAATTTGCCCCATTACATGGCTCCTAAAACAGTCATTTTTGAAGATATACCGAAGACTACAACAGGGAAGATACAAAAGTTTGTTCTGAGGGAGAAAGTCAAGACTTTGGGCAGTATTTCTTGACCCAAAAGATGTAGTTGATTGCTCAAGTTAGTAAAGAGAATAATAAATTGGAAAGTGGTTATACAAGAAATTCCATTTTCATCATAAAAAAATACAAAAATTAAATAAAATATGTTTTTTTTGTTTTATCTTGATTTCTGTTTTTAATTTATTTTTTTTCTTGATTTTAATTTAATAAATTATTTTATTTTATTTTTAGTAGTTAACGTTAATTTCAAAAAATTTAAATAATGATGCAGTAAGAAAAATTTACACATAAATTTTTTTTGTTCAAGTTTTTATATAATTTTTAACTGCTCCAAATTTTTTGATATATTAAAACTATCAAAAATGTTAAAAAAAAATCAAAATCTTGAATATCAAATTTTTGAAATCTAGAAAAAAATCTTATAAAAATAAACATTGAAATTGTTAAAAAATTTGTAACAGTTAAAAGTTTGTTAGAAACTTAAATAGAGAATTTTTTACATAATTTATGTTCATCACATTATTATTTAATAATTGACATTATTTTCAAAGACTAGAAATAAAATTGTATGAAAAACTAAAAGCAATAAAATAATTACAAGAGATTAAACGTAAAAATTTAAATAAAATTAGAGACAAAATATATTTTATCTTAAAAATATATATAACATATCAATGAAATTTTCATATAAATCCTATTTTATTGCAAAAACTAAAAAATTACTTGTACATCATTAGAGAAAAGCTTTCTTAGTATTTAAACATGGTTATTGGTTAGAACTAAAGAGAAAGTTTTAAGAGTGAAAAAAAGAAAGGATGATACATAAAGAGTCCTTTAAGTGTGAAACATGAGTTATTGGAACAAAACACTTAGTGAGTATAAATGTTTATTTTTATACTTGTTTTACTAACCTTTTTTTTTTTCTTATTGTGTAGATGTCTTTCAAAAGTGAAAATGATTTATACTCTTCTAAGTCTACCAAATTGGTGGATTCCATTATTGAACAAATGAGAGTAATGCAAGGGGAAAGTGAAAGGAGGTTAGGAGAAAAATTTGATGGTATCCAAAGGAGTAATCATAAATTGAGTGAGAGGGTGGGAAATATGGAAAGGAGAAGAAGACACCATAGGTCACCCCAATCTTCCTAAGAGAGTGATAGGTACTATGAGGATGAAATGAGGAATAAGAATAAAGAAAGGAGATATAGAGAAACTAGAGAGGAAGAACCTAAGGCTTTGCTTCTAAAATTTAAAGGTTCATGCAAATCAGAAGTGATATTTAATTGGGAAATGAAGGTTAAACAAATATCCAATTGTCATAACCTTAGTGAGGAAAAGAAATTAAAACTATCTACCTTATCTTTAGAGAGCTATGCATTAGTATGTTGGAACCAAGTGCAAGAGGAAGTAAAGAGAGGTAAGAGAATATAGAAAAGGAGTTGGGAGGAATTGAAGAGAACTTTGAGGTAGATTTTTGCCACCTAATTTTAGAAGGAAAATGTATAATAGGTTGTTAAGGTTGTATCAAGGTGGTAATAGCGTGGATGAGTATCATAAGTAAATGGAGATTTTCTTAATGAAGGTCAAAATAAACAAGTCTCAAGAAGACACAATGACTATATTTTTATATGGACTCAATAGTAAAATCTAAGATGTTGAATTGCAAAATTTACTAACTTGGATGAACTTGTTTGTAGGTTCATCAAAGTGAAGCAACAATTAAAGAGGAATTAATCTTACAAGAAGATTTCCACCAATTCTTCAACTTGGATGCACAATTCCAAGAAAAAGGTTTCTACTTCCAAAACTCATGTAGAAAAATCTTTGAGTAGTAAAATCATTTCTAATCCTTCTTCCCCTCCCCTTAAGACTAGTTCTAGTAAATGTTTTAAATGTTTGAGAAAAGGACACATTACTTTCCAATGTCCTAATAAAAGGACAATTGTTGTATTGGAAAATGGAATCATCTAGGAGTTCATGTGCTTTCTCTAATGATAGTAAAAATGATAAAATCATTCACTAGAAGAGGGGGATCTTTTGATGGTTAGAAGGTTCATGGGAAGCCTATATAAGGAAATAGATTATTCTCAAAGAGATAACATTTTTCATTCTAGATGTTTGATTTATGGTAAAGTTTGTTTTCTTATTATTATTGATGGTAATTGTACTAATGTTGCTACTATTGGGTTGGTTGAGAAACTTTGACTTAAAACTACCTCTCACCCTAAGCCTTATAAATTACAATGGTTAAGTGAAAATGGTAAATTGATTGTTGATAAACAAGTTTTGCTTTCATTTTTATTGGTATATATGTGATGATGTGGTGTGTGATGTAGTTCCTATGGAAATTGGTCACATTTTGCTTGGTAGGCCTTGACAATATGATAAGAATGTTGTGTATAATGGTATTTCCAATGTATTTTATTTTATGCATAATGGTAATAAAGTGTTACTTAAGCCTTTGACTCCAAGTGAGATGTATAAGGATCAAATTAAAATGAGATTGAAAAGAGAGCAAGAAGAAAAATACAAAATGAAAAAGAGAAATTTGAAGGCAAAAAGAATGAAAGAAAAGAAAAAAGCAAAGGAAAAGAAAAGAGTGAACAAAAGAAAAAGAGTGAAAAATAATTTAATTAAAAGAAAGTTTGTTTATAAAAACAAAAGAGATAATGAGAGAAAAAAAATTACAAGAAAAAGAAAGAGAGAAGAAAATACTTGAAAAAGAGAGCAAAAGAGATAAAGTAAAGGATAAGGAAAAATATGGGTATATTTGTTTTTATTCTAACCCTTTGTTTGATTGTGAAAATTTTCTTTTGAAGGAAATTGAAGAAGAACTTCCAAAGGATAAATGCAACACCATATATTCTAATTCCTTGTTTGGAAGTGATGATTCTTTTGTGAAAGAAAGTGAAGAAGATTCTTCAAAGATAGAATACAATATTCTAATTTTATCTTCTAAATTGAATTATGGAATTAATTTTTTTGTGAAAAATTAATTTTTCCTCTGTGTGTTGTTTATGGAAAAATTAAAGATGATCAGTTTTATAAACATGGAAAACATATGTTGAAAGATGTTACATTTTGTGTGCCTAAATCTTTAATGTTTGATTCTTTGATTAGAAGAACTCATGATGAGTGTGTAATGTTGCGTGGAAATTTCTTTTGGGGTCATATGGAACATTTAACACTTAAGTATAAGGAAAGAAGATTTGAAAATAAAAAGAAAAAAATTCAAAATTATAGCTTTAAGTATTCCTAATTGCTATTTTTTGAATTTTTTTAATGATATTTTTTGTTTTCTTTAAAATTGTATTTAATTTAATAGTTCATTTGGATGTGCATATAGAGTGAAGTGAGTCTTCTTAAGATCTAACATAAGGGCATGAACATGTGCCATCTACTACATGTATAATATTGTTTGTTTTTATGTTTGAGGTCACATTTATGTCTCTTGTATGGATATGAGTTTTTGACCTTAGATAACTTGTAATATATAAACTTGTTATAAGTTATTGTGTAACTTCAACATTTATTTATCATAATTGAGAACACAGGTTTTTTAAAAGCTTATGAGTTCTCTCTTGATTCTCATAAAGAACTAAATTCTTATCAAAGAAATACTTTTTTTTGTGATGGATCATTGTAGATTTATTAATTTCTTAAAAAATTGCGCTATCTCTTCCTTTTCTTAAATCTACTTCCACTTTCATAATTTTTTTTCTTCAAGTAGATTTTGCAAAAATTTAAAAATGATTAGATTTTCATAGTTTCTTCAATGGAGAATGCATATTGGTGTTTTAATGCATTAAAAGTTAGTTAAATAAATTTATTTGTTCTTAGAAAAGTGTTATATTAATAATCTATTTTATTATGCAAATTTTGAAATTGATAAGAAAATCCTTAATTGTAACAATGTTCTAAAATGAAATAATCTATTTTATTAAGCAAATTTTGAAATCATCTACCAATTTTATTTATGTATTAATTACTTTAAATTTTTTTCATTATTAGGCAAAAAGTTTTAGTCAAATCACTATTCATTCCTCGTTTATTATTTTTTCACTATGTAAATTATTAAATATTTTCTTTCCTATTTAAGTTTAAATTCTCTCTTATATATTGATATTTATATGGAAATTTATTAATAGAGAAATTATATATAAATAAAATTCATAAGTTGAAAAATTTGTACTTAACTTAATGGAAGGAACAATTTATTGTACTATTCATTATTATTATTATTATTATTATTTTATTTTAATTGGCAAGGACAATTTACTGTTTATTTAATAGTGCAATACAGAAAATGTTAGACAATTGTTAAATACAAAAAATTCATTGTTGTTGTCGCGTGAAAAAAATCAACCGATTGAATCAGTTAACAGCTTCAACACGATTCCAAATCAAGGATTTAGTGATTGATGTTAAAGAGGGAAATCTGTTCTCCAACCATGAATTGTCATGTTGCTCCAAAATGAAGTGGTAAAAAGCCAAATCAAAAGTGATAAAAGAAATTTAAACGAAGTAAGATATGATAAAGCAATAAAATAAAATAAAAAAACTGAAAATAAGATTAATTGATTTAAATTTTTTGAGTTTTGTCGACTATCAAATGCTACTCTTCATATATTTATAGGAAAATTCATTTACAACAGCTTAGTAACTATCTAACCCACAAACCGAACACTTTAAAGCCATTCCCATGTTTCCTTAATTATCTTTCAAAAGGCCTCCGAAATGGTAAGTGAGTTTGCTACATTCACTCAAAGCCCTTAGCATTGGTTATCAAAAATTAAATTTCAATTACCAACAACAGCTGAACATTTTTTTATGAAATCATGAAAGAAAATTTACACTTACACAAATTCAAAATTTAATTAAAGTTATATTAAATTATTTGAGTAAATTATTATTTTTAATTCAGTGTTATAATAATTATAATATATATATGTGTGTGTCTTTTCTTGTTTACTATCATTTAACTTCTTAATTTTTCTGTGTTATCTAGTAAAATTAATATCTAAAATCAATTGTTAGACATATTATTCATTTCTTATTTATAAAATTATGTAAAATGATTTATAAAATATAATTTATGGGATGAGCATTTTTATGAAATCAAGTATGAAAATTTACACTTAATCAAGAAATCAAATTTTTATTTATAATTTGTTTATTTTTTATTCAATTACAAAATTTGAAATAATATAAATTGAATAAATATTCATTTTTCATAATTTTTAATGAATAAATTATACTAAATTTAAGAATCAAATCACAAAGAAAACATTAAAATTAATATCTTCTATTTAAATGGTATTTAAACATAAATATTATTATATACTAAAAAAAATAAT
>JAMLFT010012835.1:0-10163 GCA_026544285.1 Pachyrhizus erosus
CTACCAAGGTCTGATGGTCCTTTTCAAATACTTGAAAGGATCAATGATAATGCTTATAAAGTAGATTTTCCTGAATCATATGAAGTTTCTAACACTTTTAATGTCACTGATATTTCTCCTTTCATTTCAGGTGATCTAATTGAAGCTTTAGATTCGAGGACGAATCCTCTTGAAGAAGGAGGGGATCATGCATTCCTAGTTTCAGCAAAGGATAAGACACCTCAAGTTCCTTTTGGACCCTTGACAAGGGCTATGAGAAGAAGACTTGAGGTGTCTTATCCTTTGCTGAAGTTAGGAATGCATCATGTAGACTTTTTGTAGTTGACTACATAATATTTGTATAATTTAAATTGTAGTTGAAATGGATGTAAACACTATTCTTCGGGAAGAAATACACTTTTTAACTTACTTAACCTATATTTCTTATATATTTAGATTTGAATGTCGATTTTAATAGTCTATTTAGTTTGTTACTTAAAAACTTTATTTTGGGAAAGAATGGCGAGAATTATTTTACGCTTTAAGTCTAGAATAGGTAAATATGAATTATTTATTAAAAGGATGTTTCATGATTTTTGAAAATTTTTCAAAGGTTATTTCTGAAATAATAAAATGAGTGTTACACAACAAATATTTCTCAAATAAACGAAATCAAGTTTTTGCATGCATTTCTCCATTTATAGTAACTCCATACATGTTTTGGTAATGACATTGAATTCTATTTTTATATTAGATAATGCTATGTGGCTTTAAAACCTAGATTGCCAAGTCACAACTCATCTTACAAATTTAATCATATTGCTCAAAATAAACTTCATGAAGGTGATGTATCAACCATATATTAGTCTTAATTGCTTTTACTAAAGTGGATTTATCACCACCAAAATAAAGCCTTATATTAGCAGTACTATGAACATATCTCAAAATCCCTTCATCATCATCATCACTAGTAGTTGGAACATCTGATCCATCTACATGTCATTGAGCATAAAAATAAGATTAAATATGATTTTAGTCCTTCAAATTTGGTGTAAGTTTTTTTTTAGTTTTTCAAATCTTAAATTGACATTTTTAACCACTATAATTTGAAAAAGTTTGTTTTAGTTCCTTTATTCAAATACTATTAAAGATTTTTCTTATATGGCTAAAAATTTCAAGCCATATACATGATGAATCACTTTGGTTTCACATTCATATTATCAAACACTTTTTCATGTATGTGTTTTCCTTTCTCAATATTCATTTCAATGATGTTTGAGTAGCGAGCATTTAGGAAAAAGTACTAAACCAATTTTCATTTTTAAATTATAGAGACTAAAAAAATCAATTTTAAATTTGGAAGGCCAAAAACGAACTTATCCTAAATTTGAGAGATTAACATAATCATGTTACTCACCATTCTTAATATTACTCTTAGTATTATCCAAATTAAAAGCATGCAATCCAACTGGAACAACATTAACCAAACTACTATATTTCTTGGGTGTGGTCTTCTATACCTTAATAGTGAATAACCTATGATGATGCATTTCCTTATTTTTTTTCATCCTTTGAAACATTCAAAAATTCCTTGCAACAAATGATTCCTAAGTATTCATACTTGACTTCTTGCCACAACAAATTTTGTTTAACACTTCACTAGTTAAAGCAATAATAGTCTTTGGTCAACTTAGCTTTAGAAAGCCTCAGTCCATTAATTGATAACATGCACCATAATGTATAGTGCCTCACAATAATAATGTTTGGGCAACTTAACTTTAAAGAGCACATACCTTACTTTCTAAATCAATGTTTTGTTCATCCTCCTCACTAAACCATTCAAGAGTTTTAGGGAAAACCTTTTAATGCAAAATACCTTATCTTTTGCAATAGACATCAAATGGTCCAAAATCCTAATTCTTATTATTAGTGTGAATGCATTACAACTTTTTGCCTATCTGTCTCTTAACCAAAGCCTAAAATTATTTAAATTTCTCCAACACATGACCTTTTATGTTCAATGTAAAAAATCATTGTTTCTTAGAATAATCATCAATTAAGGTAGCAAAACAAAGTGAGTCACAAATGGATTTCACCTTTAAAGAGATGAAAAGCATAAAAATGCACTAATTTCAATGTTTTAAAAATTGGATCAATCATTGACCTAATTAAGACATTTAGTCACTAAATTAATGGTTGAATTGACAGATCACTAGTTGAACCGCATAACCTAGTCTTTTTAAAAAGTTTGAAAATTTCATACATTGTCTTAAAAAAGTTCAGAAAAGTCACATTACAAATTAATATAATTTTATTTTAAAAGTTGACTAAGTTAATTTTTATTATTACTATTATTCTTTTGTTTATCATATTACATATTTTTCTTTAGTTAGTTTATTATATTATATGTTATGTTTTCCATAATTTATTATATTATATGTTATTATACTATAATTTATTTATATTATATTTTATTACTTATTTATTATAATATATAAATGATTTTTGCCGTGTATAAATAAATAATCTATGTTGGTGTAGTGGTTATTAAGCTTTCTAAACTCTCCAAGGTCTTGAGTTCAACTTCTCTCAAATGCCATATTTTAACAAACTTGATTTATTATAATATAAAAATGATTTTTTGTAGTGATTATTAAGCTTTCTAGACACTCCAAGATCTTCGTGCCCATGCATGCTAGCATGAGACAACTGTGGTGCACTGTGCATACATAGGACAATGTTATGGGACAACGTTCCCGTGTGATTAACAATTTGATTAATGGCTTGGACCAATGATGACATCGATTCTTAGTTCAACAACCTGTTAGAACCAATTTTTAAAACATTGACTAATTCAAGAAATTATGATTTTTCTTGAGAGAGGATTCTTCTTGAGGATAATTTGAGTTGCTTACTAGCCATGCAATAAAAACACTTCTCCTACTTTGCATTCTTCAATCCTAGAACTACATCATTTTTGGCTAAGAAATTCATTTCCTTTTCACTAATATGACAACAAAGTTACCTTGAGTGAGTATCCATTTTCCAAAACCAAATTAATTACCATAACCACTATCATCAAGCATTTGTACAACAACTGAAATCTTGTGTTAGTTTGAAAGTAAACATCACCAACACTAATGACCTTGGACACACTACCATCATTGCCCATTTTCAATACTTAAAAGTTACGTAGAGTGTAAGATGTGAAGAACTTATTCTTACTTATAACATAAAGTGTAACACCACCATGAATTATCCATATGCTCGCATTTAATAAAAGATTAATTGAATCATGATCACAAAGGATAAAAGTAGAAGTGACACAATCATCATCATATAAATCCTTTTCTTTTTTGTTACCCTTATTACCTTTGTTCTCATTTTTTCATAGAAAATAATTCTTTTGTATGTGGCATATTTTGTGATAATAAGGATACTTCACTTTCTTATATCAAGACTTAGACTTACTCATATTCTTCTCTTTACTACCCTTAAATTCCTTTTTTTGACTTCTCCCTTATTGTTAGTGACAAACACCTCATATTGATATAAAGTACAATGTGCCTTCCTTTTCATCTTTTCATTAAGAGTACCATCCTTTTCCATTTGTAAAAGAAATAACATGATTAGGGATTGAGCTAAAAATAAAACCCAAAATGTCTCCCAAGAGTTAGTTGCAAATAATAAAAGCAATAATTCCAATAGCTTATCATCAAACTTGATACTTATTTATATCATTTTGATCAATGAGATCCTTAACCTCTTTCAAATGATCTAAAATGGGAATCCCCTCCTTGTAATTCAAATCTTTAAAGCATTTTAGTAAGTACAGTTGATTATTCCTTAATTTAGTAGCATACAATGATTCTATCTTGTCCCACAAAGTTCTTGCATATATCTTATTACCAATGTGATTGTAAACATTGTCTTCTAGAAATTGCCTCATGAAACCATATACTTATTAATCTTCAAAATCCTACTTTTCACCAAACTTTGAATTTAACTTATGAGTAGAAAATAACAAGATGCATATTTTTAAAACATGGAAATTCCTTCATCTTGTTCATCCACAGGTTATAATTAGTTTCATTAAAAGAAACCATCTTATATGTTTCCATCACTTAAGAAAGCTACGAACCCTAACCAAAGAATTTTTATACCACTTTGATAGGGGGAATACCAACAGAACAAAAGAAACATAATAGTAGGGCAGCACACAATGGAAATAGATTCTCTCCAACTTGCAACAATATACAAAAACAATAACAAATACATGGTTGAAAATAGAACAAAACCAAAGCAAAGAGACGTAAAGTTTTTATGTGAAAAGACCCTCAATGCAAAGGTAAAAATCATGAGTTGTTTAAACTAAAAAAATAACTTTACTAAGATCTAGTAAAGAAATAACATAGAATTATGCTTATAATTAAACAAAACAACTAACTATCAATGCTTATAAATGAGAAATAAGAAGATGAAAAATACCCAAAATAGGGTTATGACAATAATCCATTTATCACTTATTATCTTCCTAGTGAGTGAACCAAGTCATACAAGTAGTTAAATAGAAAATCTAAGTATTTTTTTCTAAGAAACTTGGTCAATCTATAGCAAATTTCACATTTTTACTTAGAACAACAACTAAATGATAAATCAACATGAAAATGATGAAAAATAATAATAAAAAATAGAATCTTGAGTAATAAAAGTTAAATAAAATTGTTTTAAGATTTTTCTTAAATAGTTTAAACATGAAAAATAATTCTAAAGGATTTCATCAAACCATTCTCTTATGCATACAAAAACTATTATTTGATTTTAAACTATCAATCCCTTGCATAGCTTAGTCAAGTTACTTACTTTAAGAGATTAAGTTAAATGATGATTAACGAACTTTGTTTTATCCCTAAATATAAAACTCATTAAGTATTATTCTCTAATACTTAGATAAAACACATTTTTCGACCACATTGAAACCATAAAATCAAGTAAAGAAGAATCAAGCCAAAGCAAGCATTAAGCGTAGAAGTAAACAAGTAATAATGAATAGTAAACATAGATTAACAACTTAAAATGTATACATGAGTTTTGAATTAGATACATCAAACCCCAAATAAGAAAAACTTAATTACTCATGGATGAGACAAACATAAAAAATGGCGAAGAAATGGTAAAAGAATAAAATAGAAAGTTGGAAAAATCCTTGTTATATGTTAAGTCTTTTGTTTATAAAATGCAAACATGACACAATTCACCTAATAAGAAATAAGCTTCCACCAGGTAATTCTTCACTTAAGCCTTTAGAGAAAAATCCTTGGGTGGGCAAGAAAGGCTTGTTGGGCAAATTCGTTACTCAAAAAATAATTGCTTATTGACTTTTTCATTTGTTGGGTGAACCATAGGATTCATTGGGCAAATGTAACTTTTAAAAGATGACGCTTCTTACTTTTATTAGCTAGGAAAGCATATTTGTTTGTTGGATAAATGAGAGCTTTTTGACTTAATTTTAATCTTGAACTACTCCAAAACCAAGCTCCAAATTCCTAAATAAAAATTATGAGCACAAGTATTTAATTCTAAGATTAATAAATTGATTAAACTCCTAAACAGTTAAATTCTAAACTTGAAATGACCTGAATAATGGATTCAGATTAAGGATAAATGATATAATTGTTATCATATGCACCTATAAAGGTTGGCATATGATGTAGTTATTATCTCTCACTCCAAACTTCTAATCATTAATCCAACTATAGAAAATCAAGAATTGCATGTGCTAAATCTAGTGAACAAAAACACATTCTAATGGTGAACAAATTTTTGGTAGTGGTTTTTTGGTGGTTGCTAAGTGAGCATCCAAGTTGACTTTTCTTTCTTTTTTTCTTCCTAGCGGTTGATTTTTTTTTATTATAAAAAAGAGTCTTTTTTTAGCCCTATTCTTTTAAAAAAGTAAGACAAATTAGACTTATACATTTAGGCCTTTCTTCACATAGAAAAATAACCTAAAATCCAATATAATGATACACTCATTTTAATTTTAAATTCATTAGATTAATATATGGTTACTTGTATCATTAAATTCAAATGTAATAACAAGATGGTAAAAAAAACATAATAATAAGGTAAGTTTGGGATAAGTAGGTCTTTTTATTTTTCTTACACAAAAGACAAGTTAGGTTTAAAAAGGTAAAATCAATCCATTCTCATTTGCATTAGAAAAATCAACGGGGGAATTTATCACTCAACTTTAAGAAAATAATATATATATATATATATAATATTTAAAACTAATAAATAATATAGGCATTAAAAAAATAAGAACTAAATTATATTTTTAATTAAATGTGTGAATATAAAATGTGTAAGAACTAAATTTAGTATTGGAGATCCTACATTAATTAGTGATATGATCAAATTAAAATATATAAATGAGAGATAACTTTAATCTTATAAACTGATTTTATAGGATTAAGTTAAACCCAAACTCGTATTCTAAGATATATGGTATACAAAAACTATTCTAGTGATTATTATTGGATCTATTGGGCTACTTGCTATCATGTCATTATCGAACCACCCACATAGATGTTTAGTTCTGCAAACTTCACACTTGATATGTCATGAGGTTCACGCTTGATATGTCCGGTCTTTAACATGATAGAGTGTTTTGTTGATTTCATATTGATTAATGATACAATCAAATAAAAATTTATAAACAAGAGACAACATTAGAGACAACAAAATAATTCACACTCACATAATCCACAAATAAAATTTGCAATAGATATAAATGAGTATCTTTAAAGAATTCTTGTGAATAATAGATACAAGTATTTTATTATTCACTTGTTAATAAGATAGGGATGGGTATCATGATATTAGTACTCACGGGTTCCCATTACTTATTAATATTAAGATATTAAAATATTTTTAATTTTAAAATATTTAAATACTTTTAGTATTAAAATATTAAAATATTTTTAATATTAAAATACTTAAATATTCTTTATTTTTTATTTGCTTTTATGTTTTGAGTGAATTTTATTTGGAGTTATATTTTAGTATAATTTTATTTGGATTTATACTTTAGAAAGTAATTTTAGATAGTTTTGTTTGGAACTCACAAAATAATTTTTTGTTTACTCATTTTTTATTTTTTAAGAATTATCCATTGATATTTTTAATTGTAACTATTACAATTATTTTAAAAAGTATATTAGAATAAATAAAAATTATAGTAAATATGTTTTTAAAAATATTTTAAAACTATTATTTATTTATTTTTTAAATATTCACTAATACCTACATATATTCGTAGATATTAAAAAAAATCCGTTAATATCTACCTAATGAATAACTGTACGGGTAATGGAACGAAAACGAGACAAAAATCTATCCGATGAAATGGATAGCAAGTGACTATTATTTATGTTTAACTCATTTCATTGTCGTTCTTAAACAATACTCTTCTTGCAAATTAATTTTATAACATTAAATTAAACTCAAATCCAAATTTTAATTAAGATTTAGTGTCATCCAATTTTCCTTTCTAGCTTCGTTCCTGTTGAATTTGTCTCCGTACAAAGTTCACAAATTTAAAGGAAAATGACATCAGTAGCCTTTGTTTGATTCCAGAGCTTTTAGTGTTCTTGAATTCCAAAATGAAAGTTAATTAAACAGAAACTGGATTTGCTGGGCCTCACTGGATTTTCTTACCAGCCGATGATCAATTCGTCACCCATTTTTCATGTTTCTTAATTCAAAAATTGTATACTTGTCAGGGTACTACTAATGCCCATGTTCGTTTATATTTCGCACAAACATCGTTTAAATATAAAGTTCTGCATATCAAAATTCAAGATTAAATATCTATCCCTACATATATGCTGAAATGACCATAGATCCCAGAAGCTAAGTTCCACTTTCTTTCAGTTCAAGACATGCACTTATTAATCAAAACTTAAGGTAACTTGTTAAGATGTTTCCTATTAGTTACAGATATGGCCACATAATTCCTTCAATTGAGAGGCAAATTTTCTCTCAAGCTAACTTTTATCTAGTCTTAAGATTGAGTCACTCATAAATGTCTAATCCTTAAAAAAAATGGGTCATAAAGAATGTGGAATTGTGTAAAGGGTGTGTTAAAGCTCCAATTCTTTTTAATCTGCTATAATGTCTTTCTCATTTATCATAAGGTGGCATCATGGTTGTTTCAGAGAGATATTAATTTCAATAGATGTAAGGGAGCAACAACTCAACCAAGTTAGTTGTGACTTTGTTGGCTGACTTGGCTCATAACTGAATTAGTTTCAGTTATTTAAAGCTAGATTCAAATCATGAGGTATCTATAATTGTAGATTTTCTGCAATTGATGAATTTTTATTCAGTCAAGTCAATACAATCACACTCATAGACCCTTTTTTGCTCTTTCTCTCTCAATTGTGCTTCTGATATATTTATTGAATCAGAGCCTGTTCAATTCATTAGTGGCAGAAAATCCCACCATTGCTTCTTCTTTCTCCTCACAATTTTTGTATATTGACAAGGTAACTCCATTTGTTCAGACCGAGTTCCATAAATTTGCCTTTAGTTCAGCTTCATCTTCTCATCATACTTGTCAAAAGAAAACATGTTAGGTGTCACATACATGTATACAATTTTGATATAGATGTACTCCTTCCAACTTGGAGTGCCAGATTAGGACATGCTTCCTAAAAAGTTGTTGTCACACTACTGAAAAAGTGTAATGCCAATATTAATAAAATGTTTTCTCTTTGTGAAGCTTGCTATTTAGGAAAGGCACATAAACTGCCATTTCATGATCCCAATCTTGTATATGATAAACATTTGTAGTTGCATACTCAAGACATTTGGGGACTATATCCATTTTATAAATGCCTATTCTAAATTCACCTGGATTTAACTTTTTCAACAAAAATCTCAAGACTTTTTCATCCTTTGTTCATTTTAAAACAATGATAGAATACAAACTGTTTTGTATGACAATAATAGAAAACAAACTTGGTACCAACATCAAAGTTTTTCAATCTCATGGGGAGGCAAAGAGTGTAGATCCTTCACCAAATACCTTCATAATCATGGCATTGTCTGTATAGACTGCACAGTCCTTACACCCATTAACAAAATGAATCAACAGAGAGGAAACATAGACACATCACAGAAATGGGTCTATCTCTCCTTAGTCCTCACCAATGCTTCTCAAATTTTGGGAGGAAGCCTTCCAAACAACTGTATGCCATATCAACAAACTTCCAACACTTATTTTGCACAATTTCAGTTCTATAGAAATCCTTTATCATCAATTTCAAGCTCTTCACAATTTCAGGACTTTCAGTTGTGCATGTTCTGCCCAGGGAAAAAAAAAACCCATATCCACAGTATTTGCAAGTAAAATCTCTTATGAACTAAATTTAAATAGCTTAGTAATTGAAATGCATGCTTTTTTCTTTCTCTGATTATTAACGGGCAGAGCCGGATAATAAGATAATTGTATTCTTATTTAAATATTTTTAATTATATGTAAAATAAGTTACCCAAACTTATCTTTTGTATAAATATATGTTCTAAAATTATTTTACTTTTAGTATAAATATATATTTTAAAATAATTTATTTTAATTTAACTTTTTTACTTTGTTTATTAAAAATCATATTTTAAGAAATATTCATGATTATCTATATATACAGCAATATTCATCAAATGTATAAATATAATGCCAATTTTCAGGTGAACGATGGAGGTTATTATAGATGGTAACTATATTTTATACCTGTACGATGCACGAATTTATTTATATTATATATTTTTAATATTTATAGTTTTTTTTTTAAAATATGCGTATATTTTTTTTTAAATTTTAATAGTATATCATATATAATTACATTAAAATTGAGAATGTTATTTACAAAATAAATTAGTGATGTTTAAAATTTTAATATAAATTATTATTTTTCTTTGTAATAATAATACAATACTTATATCAGTTATATGAAATTTATAAATACAAAAATAAATATAATATATATACTTCTATATATAAATATAATTGATTGCTTTGTTGTTATGGATATTATATTAACATATAATTTTTTATTTTTATAATTAATAATTTTTAATTATATTTATTGTAAAAATAAAAAATTAATATGAAAAAATACATA
>JAMLFT010012836.1:0-10162 GCA_026544285.1 Pachyrhizus erosus
GGGGTTAGTTTGAGTATTGGCTGAAAATTGACCCCCTTGTTGATCTGCAAGCTGTTTAGCTAATTGTCCCACTTGTGGTTCTAGATTTCTTATGGAAGCTTCTGTATTTTTCTGGTTGGATAACGAAGCTTGCATAAATTTTTCAAAAGTGTCCTCCAATTTGGTTGTCCTATCATGAATGGAAGGATAATGCGGTTGTTGTTGATATAGTGCTTGCTTGTTAGATGGTCCAGAATCTTGTTTCCACCCATATCCTTGATTTGGATTGTTCCTCCACCCTTGAATCATATTATTTGGATAGTTAGATGAGAATCCACCTTGCCTTCCTTGATTACTCATGTAATGAATTTCCTCTTCTGGTGGATTATTGTGATAGAAACAGTGACTATTTAGGTTATCACCCCCACAGAAATCACATCTCATGATTGGAGTCTGGTTTTGGGATGGATGCACAGCATGTAATTGCTGAGGTAATTTAGACATATGCTTTGTTAATGCCTCAATCTGTTGTGTCCGAATTTGGTTCTGAGCTAAAATTGCATTTGTAGTACTCAAATCAAGCATTCCTTTCCTTTGAATAGTTTGTCTATCATGTTGAGCCTGATAGTCTGTTGAGGCTAAAGCGTCAATAATTCTTGTAGCCTGCTCTACATCAACAACCATCATTGTTCCTCCTACTGCTGCATCCAATATCATCTTAGTATCTGGCCTCAAACCATTGTAAAAAATCTTCAATTGGGCAATGTCTTCAAACCCATGATTAGGACATCTCCTAAGCATTACTTTGAACCTTTCCCAAGCTTCACAAAAGGGTTCATCTTACCCTTGTCTAAATGTAGAAATGTTAGATTTTGCCTTGATGAAATGGGATAGTGGGAAAAATCTATGCAAAAACCTTTCCTCTACATCACTCCAATTGGTTAAACTTTGGTTTGGGTGAGATTTGAGCCATTCTTTTGCTTTTCCTATCAATGAAAAAGGAAACAAACGTAAGTAAACTAATTCAACATCTCCTTCTTCAAAGCCCATAGTTCCTACTAATTCAAAAAATATAGATAAATGAGTGTATGGATCTTCATGATCCATTTCCGTGAATTGATGAGTGCTGATCAAACTGAGAAAAGTTGTCTTCATCTCCAAAGATTTACTCGCAGCAGGTATTGCTATGCTGGAAAAGTGTCTTGGTCCTTGCTGCATAGCATAGTCTCCTAGTGTTCTCCTAGGTGGATGGTGTCTATCATTTGCCATGTTTTGTTCTTGTTGACTTTCTAGGCTTTGGGTAATGAAACTGTTGGAAGATTCTCCTTCTAATTGCCTTTGCTTTTTCTTCTTTTTGCGATTCTCCCGAGCCGCCATCTCAATTTCAGAATCAAATTCCAATTGGTCTTTAGGAACCTGTCCTCTTAAAAGCATAAATCAAAGAGACAACTCAAGCAAATTTTAGCACAAAAATAATAATCAATTTAATCTCCAACAAAAATAAAAGAAAAATAAAATGAAATGAAACAAAACAAAAAATAAATGAAACAAAATATCTACAATACTCAGTGAGTTATACTCCAAAAGAAAATTTCACATCATACTGTTCCCCAGAAACGACACCAAAAACTTGTTAACTTTTATTTTTTCGGCAAGTGTACCGATGCAATTATAGCATAGTACTTTTCAAAGTACGAATGTCGTACCCACAAGGAACAATTTTAATGAAAATTCTTATGTTGTAAAACTTTCTCAGTATAAACAAATGGATAAAGATTTGGTTTAAATTGGAATTGGGTTTTCAAAATAACTTTATGGTAAAAGGATTATGATGGAACAAAAACTTAATTTTTAAAATTTCAGTTATGGGATTTGGGATTGAACGTATTCTATCTTACCCATCTGCACTTTGTATTTCTAATCACATACAATTCTCACAATACTTATTCTTGATACAATATTCTAAATCATTCACACTGATTCCTCAAGCATGAAATTCTAGAGAAAGTTTGCTAAACACTAATCCCTTAGTTGCCTAGAAAACTAACCAGTTTTAAATTCAAATGCTCTTAGGTATTTGATATGTTGAAATCTATTCCTAGCATTACAATATATCAAGTATTTCCATTCAGATCTAATTGTTACACATACAGTCATATATAAGAGTAAAAATAAGGAATCTATTGATTAGATAGAAGCCAAAAGAATTAAATGGAAATGCCAAGAACAAGTAGAGAAAGAGAATTAATATATAACCGTCACCAAAATACAATTGAGTTCGAATAGATTACATTCAATCCCTGTGGAAGAAGTTAGCAGCTCATGGTAGCCCTTGGCTGCTGCAAGATAGATGTGTTTCTCTCCAGAATACCCTAATTTCGTTTCTCTCTCCCCTTTTTAAATTTTCTCAGTACTGACTTAAGTGACTTCTCGCTTGAGCGATGTATTTTTGCTCAAGCAAAAATGTACATAAAATTGAGAAAGGGTTATCTCGCTCAAGCGAGATATGTCTTGCTCAAGTGAGATTCTCTACTGACAAATACTTGCTCTCTGGATCATTCTCGCTCAAGCGAGATATTTTCGCTTGAGCGAGATTCTTTTTAATTTGGGCGAGAACAATTTCGCTTGGGTGAGTTCTATTTGAGCTTCTCAGCATCAGAGTCTTCTTTCTGTCTATCTTGTTGCTCCTCAGTTACATAAAATTCATATAAAATTGGGATTAAATATCTCCAATTGTTTTCCAGACTCAAACACATGTATTTGGATAAAAGTAATCTCAAATTAGAAAGTAATTGCTAATTTTCACAGTAGTTAAGCCCAAAAGACACAAATTTTCTCACATAAATATATTAAATAATGACACTTATTATTATTCAAGATATAACGAAATTATAGTGGATATAGAAAATCAAGAGAAGACTGCTTTTACTTACCCTTTTGGTGTCTTCACGTACAGAAAAATGTCATTTAGGTTATGTAATGCCCCAGCTACTTTCTAGAGGTGTATGTTTGCTATTTTTGCAGACTTGATAGAAAAATGCATCGAAGTGTTCATGGATGATTTTTCAGTGTTTGGATCTACCTTGAATTCTTGTTTGAAAAACTTAGACACTGTACTGAAGCGGTGTGTGGAGACAAATCTTGTACCTAACTGGGAGAAAATGTCACTTCATGGTGACTGAAGACATTGTTTTAGGCCACAAGTTATCTTGCAAGGGAATTGAAGTAGACAAAGCAAAGGTGGAGATCATTGAAAAGATACCTCCCCCAGTCAACATTAAAGGGATTAGAAGTTTTTTTGGACATGTTGGCTTTTATTGAAGATTCATCAAGGATTTTTCAAAAGTTGCAAAGCCATTGTGCAATCTGCTCAATAAGGATACTCCATTCAAGTTTGACGAAGATTGTCTGGTTGCTTTTGAAAAACTAAAAGAAAAACTCATTTCTACATCTATCATTACTGCTCCAAATTGGCAATATAATTTTGAATTGATGTGTGATGCAAGTGATTATGCAGTAGAAGTAGTGTTAGGACAAAGGAAGGGAAAAGTTTCTCATGTGCTATACTATGCAAGTAAAGTTCTAAATGAAACTCAAAGCAATTATACCACTACTGAAAAGGAGTTACTTGCTATAGTGTATGCACTTGAGAAATTTAGATCTTATTTGATTGGGTCGAAAGTAATTGTTTTCACTGACCATGTTGCAATTAAGTATTTATTAACTAAATCGGATTCTAAGCCAAGGCTAATAAGATGGATATTGTTGTTGCAGGAATTTGATTTAGAAATAAGAGACAAGAAAGGCTGTGAAAACAAAGCAGCAGACCATCTATCTAAGCTTGCAAATGAGGAGGTGACTACACATGAATCAGAGGTATTGGATGAGTTCTCAGACGAAAAACTATTAGCAATTCAAGAGAGGCCATGGTTTGTAGATATGGCTAATTTTAAAGCTGTTGGGGTTATACCTAAAGATCTTGAATGACATCAAAAGAAGAAATTCTTCAAGGATGCAAATTAGTATGTGTGGGATGATCCTCGTATGTTCAACATTTGGTGCAGATAACCTATTAAGGCAATGTGTTACAAGGGAGAAGGCCAAAAATATTCTCTGACACTATCATAATTTACCATATGGAGGTCATTTCAATGAAGAAAGAATTGCTGCTAAAGTTCTTCAATCTGGATTTTATTAGCCTACATTGTTCAAGGATGCCCAAGCATATAGTAGAAACTGTGACAGTTGCCAAAGAACTGGAAGTATTTCCAGAAGGCATGAAATGGCATTGCAAAATATTCAAGAGGTTGAAGTCTTTGACTATTGGAAAATTGATTTCATAGGACCACTGCCATCTTTATTTTCCAATGAATATATTTTATTGGCAGTTGAATATGTGTCTAGATGGATGGAAGGAATCCCAGTTCAGAAGGCTGATGCCAAAATAGTGATCAGGTTCCTTAAGAGACACATTTTTTACAGATTTGGTACTCTTTAAACCCTAATAAGTGATGGAGGTTCTCATTTTTGCAATGTGCAACTTTAGAAGGTTTTAGAACATTATTGGGTTCAAGATAAGGTAGCAACAACCTACCATCCTCATACCAATGGGCAAGCGGAGGTCTCTAACAGAGAAATTAAGAGAATTTTAGTGAAAACAGTTGCCTCGTTTATGAAAGATTGGTCAAGAAAGCTGGATGAAGCCTTATGGGCTTATCAAACTGCATATAAAAGCCCTACATCTCTTTCTCCATTTCAACTAATCTATGGTAAGGCATGCCACCTTCCGATGGAATTGGAACACAAAGCATATTGGGCATTGAAGTTTCTCAATTTTGATCTCAAGGCTTCTAGAGCCAAGCAAAAAATGCAGCTTAATGAACTAGAAGAAATGAGGCTCAATGCATACCAATCATCTAAAAATTACAAGGAATGAGTTAAAGCCTACCATGGCAGGAAAATTTTGAATAGAAAGTTTAAACCAGGTCAGTCTGTATTGTTTTTCAATTCTAGGTTGAGACTTTTTCCTGGAAAACTAAAATCAAAATGGTCAGGCCCAGTTTTTGTTAAACAAGTCAGGCCATATGGAATAGTAGAAGTGGAAGACCCTGAATCACATAGAAGTTAGGTGGTCAATGGTCAACGTCTTAAGCATTACTTTGGTGGTGACATTGAAAGCCTCATCACAGTGATTCAATTAAATGATCCTTAATTGATACAGGCGTCAAACTATATGACGTTAAACGAGCGCTTACTGAGAGGCAACCCAGCGGGTATTTTACGTAATTTTGTTTCAGTTTAATTGTTGTCATTTGAATTAGAAATATGTTTTATTTGTTTTTGTAGCTCCTAGGAACCATGTTGAAAATTTAATCATTGAATAACTCATGAGCATTCATATCCTTGCATTTAGAAGTGAGAGTTTGACATACAACAAATGTTTCAAGTCGATAGACAAATTTGTTTTGAGAAAAATTTTACCTTAGGAGAAGTAAATTTCGCTTGAGCGAGCCCAAATCTCGCTTGAGCAAAAAAAAGTTGCAACTTTTTAGTGCTCTCGGGTCAAATTTTGCTTGAGCGAGTCCATATCTCGCCTAAGAGAAAACACCTACGACCTTTGAGTGCTCTCGGGTTAATTTTCGCTTAAGCGAGTAGGGATTTCGCCTGAGCGAAAACATTTGAGACTTTTCATTGCTCTCGGATTTATTTTTGCTTGAGCGAGCCTAGATCTCGCTTGAGCGAACACATTTGTGGCTTTTCATTGCTCTTAGGTAAAATTTTGCTTGAGCGAGTTAAAATTTCGCCTGAGCGAAAACATGTGTGACCTTTGAGTGGTCTCAAGTCAGTTTTTGCTTGAGCGAGTTGGGAATTCGCTTGAGCGAAAATAAGTGCAACTCTTCACTACTCTTGGGGTAAATTTTGCCTGAGCGAGCTTAATCTCGCTTGCACGAAAAAATACCTGCAACGTTTGATTTGCTCGAGACACGTTTCGCTTGAGCGAGTTAAGGCTTCACTTGAGCGAGAGTTACAAAAATGAAAAGACGCAAGCTCTGCATTTTTTGCTTTAGCGAGAAGTGTGTCGCTTGAGCAAAAATCCACTTAAACACATAGAACCTCGCTTGTCGCTTGAGGGAAAGTCTCTCGCTTGAGCGAGACATGAACGAAACTATTTTTAAAAAGGGCGTGAATAGAGATTCTCTTCTTTGTTTGAACTAAATCTTTGTCTCGCTTGAGTGTGAGTGCTTCGCCTACTATTGCATCAATCTTGTTTGATCAGTTCTTACTCCTTTCTGCTTTCTGCTGTAAGCTCACCTATTGTCATTATTAAGGTACGTGCCTCTTATTGAAATTTTTTCAATGGCTCTTAGTATATATGTGTTTATTATTCAACAGTCATTTGAAGTAGTTTTATAATGTTGCACATGATGATAATGTTGTAGTTACTACCTTCATTTGAAAATTCTAACAATCTTTTTATGTTTATTTTGCAGTCAAAGATGGGTCGAACAAAATCTATTGTTGGAATAAATCTTACACGCTTTAACAAAGGCAAAAGAGCCAGAGATGAATCATCATCACCTGACCCTCCTCCCAAAAGTCTTGCACACAGCAGAGAAGTACAGGACAGATACAATGAGATCAAGAATTGGTCGTTTATCTCCCAACGCAAAGTGCATTTGATGCCTGAAGAATGCGACCTCTTCTTGAATGGCCTGCAGAGGAGAAATTGGATGAAGTTGGCTAACCCCATACCCAAATATGATCCAGAGATTGTTCTGAAATTTTGTGCCAATGCTTGGGCAGAAGGTGTTGATTCAAAGCGCTCCAAGGTATGGGGTAAATAGATTCCCTATGACAGAGATTCCATCAATGAATTTCTGGGCAATCCATTACAAATGCTAGAGGATCGTCAATGCACGTATCAGCGTCTGAGGTCCGAAATTCATGGATTCAATGACACAGAGGTTGCTTAAGAACTCTACATACCTAATAGGTCCTATCAGATGGGACATATGGGCAACCTATTGAGGATCCAGCGCAAGAACATGAAGACTCTCACTCAGGTCTGCATGACCTTCCTCTTGGCCAACATCATGCCCATCGGTCATGTCTCCGACCTGAACGTACCTGGATGCCATATGCTATTTTGCATCATGAAGGCGGAGTACTCTGTTGATATGGCAAAAATTATCTCTGATGAGATGTATAAATTTGCCAGGTTTGAGGTAAACAAGAAGAATGAGAAGGCTAAGGGGTCGTTGGGATTTTTCGCACTCATCACTACTTTATGCGAGGCTCACGGGGTAGAGGTCAACCCTATTGCAAAAATTCGACCAACTATTGATAAAAGATTCATAGAGCAGAATTGCATAAACAGTGAAGAAAACTAGCAGGCTCCCACTTCCCAACCACAATCTTCTCAACCTCCTGCAGTTGACCCTCAAGCCTCTCAACAGTAGGGATCGTCTTCAGCCCTCTCAGTGGAATCAATGCTCATGCAACAGATGTCCTACCTCTGAACTACATTGGAGCACTTGCATCTGCAACAAAGCTCGAATCATAGGGGTGTTATGCACATCTACCAGGGACTCTACCATAGCCACCCTGAAGGACAACCAAACCCATGGATGTATTCTGATGAGTTTAGCACCTACGTGTCTTGGCTTGGGGACAGGCCAAATTTTTCAGGGGGGCAGGAGCAAATGAAGATGGAGCTGAAAACATCCCTGAGTACTATGCAGGTGGTACACAAATGGGGGCAGAGCCAGTTGGAAATGAGGCCACACAGGACCTAGCTCAATTCCAGAGTGAGAAGTTTGACTCAGAGGAGCTGGACAGAATTTTGAAAGGGGAGTGACATTTCATTTTCTTCTTATGATTTTCTTCTTATGATTTTCTTTTTATGATAAAAAAAATGATGATTTTAATATTTTGTTATGCATGAAGGAAGTGTTAATTAGTTTAATTTGAGTTGCTTAATTAGTGAATGTTAGAAGTTTTTAACTTTCGTTACTTTTAGTAACTATTGTTAGTTCATAATTAGTAGAGTTTTGTTATATTCCATTGATGTGAGACAGTTGACACAATTTTTTTTTTCTTTTTTTTTTGAAATAGCAGAATTTGTTGAGAATTATTAAAAACTTTTGCTTGATTGGTAATTGAAAAGAATTCAGACTTCAGCAAATGTTCTAAATTAGAATAACTGAAGGATTAAGCAAGGACTGAAAAAGAAAAATTATGGTTGAATTCATGATTCACGTTGATTTAGGATATGAGTGCATGAAAATTGAACAAGATAAATGGTTGAGAACAAGGACTGAGGAGTTAGACCAAACAACAAAGTGAGTGTGTGAGTTCATAAACAGTTAGACAGTTCTACTGATAATTGTCAGTTGATGTTGCCTGATTTATTTTTGTTCATTTTGCATCACAAAATAAAACATGGAAATGATTGAGGCATGCTTGTAGAAAACAGCCAAATAGCTAACCTATGTGTGTTATGACAATGTTTTTTTTTTAGTGATAACCTATGTGAGCTTAAAAATTATTCATTGTAACCTACCCTGCCATGGACAAACACTCTTCCTGAATACTCTTCCTACCTTTATAGCATGCTTAGGGAAGGAGAACATAGGTACAATTTGAATACATAAAGGGGAATGATTGGTGTGGTTGTAGTTTGTTTATAATTGGGAAGAAGAGGGTCAGGTAATTTACCCTCTGAGAAAAGTATATAATTCTCTTTCTCTAAAAAAAAAAGAAGAAAAGTGAATTACAGAGAAGAAAAGGACAATGGTGAAAGGTGGACTCCAAGGAATTGATAACAGACGACACAAATGAAGTGTTGTTGGAAATGTAGTTATGTTCTACTTTCGTTTGTGTGAAATTTGCCACTAAAAAGAAAAACAATATTGTTAAAAACACCAGCCTCATTACAACCCTCATTACTACCCTTATGAAGACCTCAAGATTCATGTCTACTTTGTGTGTGGGATTTGATGGAAAATGAAAGGCAACCTTGATCTGCTAAAAAAAATCAGTAGAAATGAGAAAAACACCCACCTGTGAGGAATTAAGAGAGAAACTTTTTAGTTAAATTTTTAGTTCATGTTCCAGTTGTTTAGATGGGAGGTTGATTACACCTATACTCTACTTTGATTAAACTTGGAGGCACCATAGCTTTGTATTTTAATCTGTGCATGGAAGTTATTTTGATGACTGAACCATAAGTCTGAATTGAAAATTATCATCATTTTGTAATAGGGGCAAACTTTCACTTCTTGATTCATTTACTTTGCCTAAGGACAAGCAAGATTCTAGGTTGGGGGAAGTTGTTAAGTGTCACTATTCAATACATTTGTTTGAGAAAATTTGTGTCTTTTGTCCTTAATTATTGTGGAAATTAGCAATTACTCTCTAATTTGAGACTACTTTTATCCAAACACATGTTTTGAGTCTAGAAACAAATGGAGATATTTAATCCCAATTTTATATGAATTTTAGGTAGTTGAGGAGCAAGTGATGCATGGATAGAGGAGGAAGAAGATAGACAAAAAGAAGACTCTGATGCAGAGAAGCTCAAGCAGGACTCGTCCGAGAGAAATTTATCTCACCCAAGAGAAAAGAATCTCGTTTAAGCGAAAATATCTCGCTTGAGCGAGAATGATCCAGAAAGTGATTATTTGTCAGCAGAGAATCTAACTTAAGTGAGACATATTTCGCTTGAGCAAGATAACCCTTTCTCAATTTTATGTACATTTTTGCTTGAGCGAAAATATATAGCTCAAACAAAAATTCACTAAAGTCAGTACGGAGAAAGTTTAAAAAGGAGAAAGGGAAAAGAAATTAGGGTATCTGGAGAGAAAAACATCTATCTTGCAGCAGCCAAGAGCTACCATGAGCGGCTAACTTCTTCCTTGGGGATTTAATGTAATCTATTCGAACTCAATTGTATTTTGGTGATGGTTATATATTAATTCTCTTTCTCTACTTGTTATTGGTATTTTCGTTTTACTCTTACTGTTGGCTTCTATTTAATCAATAGATTCCTTATTTTTATTCTTATATATGACTGGAAAGTATGTGTAAGAATTAGATCAGAACGGAAATACTTGATATATTGTAATGCTAGGAATAGATTTCAACATATCGATTACCTAAGAGCATTTGGATTTAAAGCTGG
>JAMLFT010012837.1:0-10162 GCA_026544285.1 Pachyrhizus erosus
TATTATTTTGAAATTTTAAAATAATAAATAAATAGAAATAAAAATATTTTAAAAATCTCACAATTAGAAAGGAACAAATGTATTGTCGATAAAATTTATTAAAAATTATAAAATTATGAATGAAACTCATTAAATATTAAATAAAATTCATAAAATCAAGTTATCTTCAATAAATTTTACTATTTTAGTTAATAGTAAAGAGAGTGTTCAAAATAATGAGTTAACATTATAATTTAGTTAAATACTTTTAATTAAGTAAATTAAAAGGTTATTTATTCTTTAAACTTATTTTCTCTTAAAATATTTTTATAGTATAAAATGATTATTTTTATAATAAAATGAAAAATGATGCAACAGTTGAGACACACATAAACGTATTAATGTTTATATTTTAGATGGTAAGCTGTGAACAATTTTAGAATTTCTTTCATCTATTTTATTACTAGGTTAATCTATAATATCATTTTTCTTTTACTTCAACTATATATGTTACTTTAAATAATTTTTCTTGAACTCACTAATTCTATTTTTTTGGATAGCCTCTGTACGCATCTGTGGAATTACAAGTGATATCATAAAACAGAGGGTTGCATTTTATGATTTATGAGAAATCTATCATCTCAATTATAAGCATAATATAGGATAATTTATAAGTCTTCTTTATATTTTTAAGAATTTAGTACAGTTGAATTATCTCATTAGTTATTCTTATTATTTTTTTTTACATAATTTCATTAACAGATTATATCCTTATACATTCACATTCATTATAAACTTCAGTTTTTATCAATGGTTTATAAATGAATTATATATAAAAAAAAGAAAATACGGGGTCAACGAACTAGTATTATATATGAGCTACAACAGTTCACCCATAATTATTGGACAATCAGCATACAGCCTAAATTTAATGCAACAAAAGAAAATTACATAATTGATGCAACAATAAAAAGGGTGGTAAACTAATTTAATGTTTGGGTAATACCAATTTGCATCCAATGTAGGAGTATTTACGTCTCCCATTGGCGGGAAAAATTCTTAGCAAATTAAAAATCCAGAACACAGCCCCAACAACATAGTGATCAAGCCTTCTAAGCTTCTACTCTTCTAGCACATATATAGCTCATTCAATACTGGTTGGATTTTTCACTTTATGAAGAACTATATGACTACAACAATATATGTTCGTACATGTGTTGCATATTTACTTTGGGTTACTAAAAAAAAATATGAGGTGGATAATTGGAGTGTGTGGAAATAAAAAAATAATTATTTTAAAATTATTTTTAATTAATTTGATTTCTCTACCTATATAATTGAGTAAAAAGGTGTTGACCATACAATATGACTACTTCACCATTTAGATTTATCATAGTTTTTAACCATGTCAATTTTTTTTTTAAATCAATTGTTATAATTCGTTTGAGAGTTTACAAATTGATTCTTCATTTTAATCATTTTTTACTATTTTTCCTTAAAAATGAAAAGGTAACATGAATTGAGGTAGAGTTGAAAAATCAAAGAAAAGGACAAGACGAAAATGTTTGAATAGGAATAAAATGGATAATAATATAAATAAAACAATTTTTTTATTTATTATTGATTAATATTTTTTACATTGTCATTCAATTATATATTGTCATATAAGATAAGTTTATTAACTTTTATAACAGAATTTTATCGTCATCCACTATGAATGTAATTTACACTATTAATTAATTAGAAATAATCATTGATATGAAATTCAACATAGTTATTATGACAAGATGTTATTGGACTTAGTGTAAAAGATCTTTATATCATCAATGTATATATATATTATAGTCTTTAATAATAACTACTTTAAAAGGTGTTACAAATTGGACTTGAACTCAATCTTTCGTATAATAAAACCTCCAAGATCATGAGGTTAATCCAAGATTACAAGTGTTGATTGAGGTCAACTCCAATAATAGATAAACTAACATATATTCATGAATAGTGGATCACATCTCGGCTAAGGATAAAGTTATCCTATCATTACACCAAAATAGGATATAATTAGAGGGTTTGAACCTTATGTCAAGAATCCAACCTAATTCTAAGGCTTATGTACAGAGAAAGGGAGATGAGAGATCAAATTATTCCAAGAGTCATTTTCATCATTCATTTTTTTGAAATCTCATGATTGTAATGAATAATCAATTTTAACCATTAAACTTTAAAAAAAATAAATGGTGAGGATCAAGAGTAACTTTTTTAGAGTTATTATTGGAATAACTTGATTCCTTCTCTCTCACACACACACATGTTTTGCTAATGTACCTTCACTAATTTTTTAGTTTGAGTATGTTAGCAATAATTAAAAATTATCTTAAAAAATGAATGTGTGGTATTATGATCAAAAACACTTTGTGAAGTAGTCCTAAAGCCCATATAGTTGATGAAATGTCACACTATGGACAATTTGACACCATCACTCCAATGAGATAACACCACTGATAGCACATTAGGGTGATGTTCTAACATCACAAGGGTACTTGAATTTGTGGGATCAACATGAGCTATAAAGAGATTTCAAACCATTTTATTCTTAAGGTTAAAGTCATACATTTGCTCATTTATGACCTCTCTAGTTAGGTTCATAAACATAATTCAAACACATGCACATGATTCATGATTCACAAACAATATGCACATTACTTTCAAAGTCCCTTGGAGAGTCCTATTCCATAGGGACTAGGTTCTCTTAATGTTTTCACAACATTTACATTTATCATGACATATTACATTCATATTTATTCATAGGTATCATGTCTTCAATAACAACATCATGCATTCAATCACAATATTAAACATAGACACATTCCTTTATTCATATAGCAATTACATGACACAATATAGTTTTACATTCACACTTAGAGTTAATCACGTAAGAGATACACTAGGGGTATATCACAGACATCATTTAGATTAAAGAAATCCTAGATATGTGAAGTCGAGACATTTAAAGATCAATCTAGGAGGCACCCGAGCCCTCAAGACCTTGATAAAACACATTTTGAGATCGTTGGAGAGTTACATAATCCTGTCACAAGGTGGCATGTTTGTGCCACTCTTAAACAAAGGCGTTGGGATTTTAGGAGGAACTGCATGGTCGTGCCACTTGCGGCACTAGCACTGCAAAATGTGTAGTTATGCGATTTTGCGAGTTTAAGGTCCCCCAATAGCCCCAAACATCCCCTAATTGTCAAAATTAGTTCGAATGTGTCTAAAGTGCATCCCTTCATGGTTCTTAGTTGATTTTAAACACCTAATTACATAGAATATATGCTATACCATAGTTGATCGAATACATGTTTTACATGTATGTCACAACCTATATCACTTCATCTATTTAGCAATAGTTTGCAAAAAAAATTTCTTTTAGAGCCACGTTTGTGGTAGATCTGAATTCCTCCTATGAAGATCAAGTAAGATCAGTATTGGCATCGATCACCTATAGAAATATAGAAGTTTGTGGATATTTCATACTCTAATTAAAGCATGCATTATAATTATATTATTTATAATCATAATTAATAATGATTGTTTCTGGTTTTGTTCTCATATTTTAACTAGAATTATAAATATTTTCATTATTATGGCTTTTATTTGCCGGCCACATATTTTATCCAATCTCTCTTTATAAATCTACTTTATAATTCAACTTTAATTTTTGTTCCCAAATATAATTAGCTATGTAACTAGACTTAGACCTTGTTTTGATAGTTGGATTGAAATCTATACTCTTTACGTCCTCATTACAGGAGGACGGATGTTGAGGAAACTGTTAATAATCGAGAATTAACACAAACGAGAAATATATTCAATGAGAAATTAAGTTAATTATATATGTGAAGTAAATCTTCACTGTAATGATAAAATATTTAAAATTAATTAAAATTTAAATATGATTTTTAGTTTATGTAAAATAAATGAAAGTTTTGATATTGTTATTGTAATTTTTTTTTTCTGGTTTTCATCTTTAAAAAAAATATAAAATCATTATTTTTTTTATCTTTATTATCATGTCTCATTTATTAGTTGTTACGTATTTAGCATTTGTCTCATAATCTACTAGAGTTTATAGTACCAAGACTGCATGTGATATTTTTATTTTCTTTTGATAAATCCTTGACATGAACGATGTTCATCTAGTTTAACATTAATGTTACGACCAATAATTTTTATAAAATGGAGAAAAAATAATTTCAAATTCTTAAAGAAAACTCAAGTATAATATCATAAAATAGTCTCGGTGTTATTTTTAATCTAAATTAGACATTTATATATAAAAATTAGAACTTCATTTTGGTAACTCACTGACTCTAAAGATGATATTTATGTGTGAATTACTTAAGTAAAATTCTAATAATTTTTTTACTAGAGAACAATACTAAATCATATAATATTGTGGGCAAGTTTTTTGAATTACAGCCATGCCTATATTCCTAATCGATAATGACAAGGCTTTTGGTCCATGACTGTTAACCTTGATTTAAAATTACATTATAGTTCTCAAGCTAACTATACCGTTGGACTAAGTTGAAGGTTCATGGACCTAAAATATTTTAACACACATGCACATCTTAAGGTTATTAGACACACACACTGAAATATACCAATTAGAATCTATCAGATGTAGTCAATAATTAATATTTTGTGTGTGTGTAATTGCCGGCCCTTAAAGTTCCCACAAAATCTGTCTAATTGGTGACTGAAAGCTGGACTTTTTACTGCTTAATTAGCATATAGCTGCTGCAGCCTGCAGAAATGACTCTTCAAAGGTAGGAATAGCTTTGAAAATGGACTTGTGCTTGTAACTAAGGCCTCGATCGTTGAAATAAAGTATTAACAATTACACACACAACAGTAATGTATAGGTTGGATGACTGGGGGTCATTAGACCTACACAATGGATGTACAATCTGCAGACAGACACTCTTAAATCCTAATCAACCTACATATAAGACTTTTTTTTTAATATTTTATAAGTAATATTTATAAAAAAATATTATTATTAACACCTTTTGTAATATTTTATAAATAATATTGATCAAAATATTATAATTTTTGGTTAATGTTACAAAACATTTACATTAATCATATTTTTAAAATATTGTATTTCTATTAAAAAATATTACTAAAAGTTTATAATAACATTTTTTTAAAATATTATCATTAATATATAAAAATATCGTTAAAAGCTTTTAGTAATATAGATTTTATACCATACTCGATAAAATATTGTGATAATATATTAATAATATTTTTTAAATATTATTAAAAATATATTTTGTTGTATTGTAGTTTTGGTCAATCCTATTTTAATTTAAGAAACATTTTCAACCATCACAGGAACTACCAAGGTTAAATACGTCTGTGACAACAATTTTGCTGCAATGTGAAGGGTTTTTTTTTATGTAATACGAATTCTGACATTAACACTACTTAGACATGGATAATTTGTCACAACTAATGTAAAAAAATATAAGTGACTAGGACACTGCATTAAAGAGAGAGAATCTCTAATGAATTAATATAAAAGTAACATAATAAAATATTAAAATTATGCTTATAAAAAAATAAAAGATTTATATATTATTGTATATTCACTTTTTTATTATGATATCAAGTCTAATAATAAAATATCAAAAGATATTATTTTAAAACGAAATAACTTGGTCTCTTTATAAAAAAATCTTATGTTAATACTACTATCTTTTAAGAAAGGTATACTTACCTTAAACAAAATTTTTATGTTTTTTTAACAAACCGAAAAGAGAGAGATGAAAGCATGATTTTTTAATATCTTATATTATACATTTAGTTAATTTTTTCTTAAATTTTAAAAAATAATTTTTTCAATAACATTAGTTTGTGTCCATCTATATGTAGATGTTAGTTCAAGTGTTTGAATTGTACAATGGTATTAGCTTTAATGTCTAAACTTACAAACAATACTTTTATTATTGGACACTTGAGAATAAGTGTTTAACACATGTCACACAAGCATTGAAAAGTTGTCAATGTTAAAACCATGTTTAACACAGTAACATTCTTTATTATAAAGAAGAGATATTTATGTTTAAAGTTATTAAAATTGGTCCAATCTAATGGCTTATAAGTCAAGTTGTACTCTTAAATGTGAAACTCAAAAAGAACTAGAACAATTTGGTTAAGTTGATGATCGAAAAGAACTAGACCGAGTTAATAAAATATAAACTTAAAAACTATTGAGTCCATTTAATTTAATATTATTATTTTTTGTTTTAAAATTTTATATAAATTTAAATAAAAAATAAAAACGTTTTAATTTAGTCCAACTTGATGGTGAAATAAATTAAGAAAAAATGTTCCATAAAAATTTTGAGGTTCAACTTAATAGATATTTTGAATCTTTGTAACCACATCACTGTGATAATTTTCTATTAGATAAAAATGATTGTTTCACGAAATATACTATTTCTAAATAATTGTTCCATACATTCTATATTTATATGAAGAAGAAATTATGTGATAGAAGGAATCTTATTTGTACAAATAATTTTTCAAACTTAAAATAAATACGAAGAAATTAACAATAATTCCTTATATTTTGAGTTGTTCTATCATATCAGTCGCTCAAGAATTTTTGGTATCTACCCAAATCTGATGAAAAAAATGGAATCATTGTCTCGTGTACTCGTTGATAATAATTTTAGTCTAGTTCCTGCCCATTATAATTTTCTGTAATGTCAAAAATAATGACGAAATCGCAATTGCTTTTAAACTGTGGTTGCCATCACTATCACCGAGACTGTCAAAATAATTAATGAGATTGCATGTAAATGTAGCCGCGATAGCAGTCACGCACCACAACTTAAAACCTTCCCTCCACCATTCCTCTTGTTGCTTATATAAAACTAGATTAAGGTATAAAAATTATTATACTTTACTAAAAATTCTTTATATATATAATATAGATAATATTTATAAAAATTCTTTACAAATAACATTAATTAAATGCACATATAATTTTAACCCAACGACTTACATTTCACATACACAAAATGCTTGAAAAAATTATATAAATGAGTGAGATAAATAAGTAGGAAAAACTATGAAAATAAGTAGAAAAAATAATGCAAATGCATAAAAAAATGAACAAGAAAATATAATTCAAATTGGTGAAAAAAAACTATGCAAATTAGAAAAAATGAGAATGGGTCGGGAAAATATCATTTAACTTGGCAGAAAAAAATATGTGAGTAAAAAATTATACAAAGGGTAAAAAAATTGGCCAAAAAATAATAAAAAACTCAACTTTTTGAAGAGGAAAAAAATACGACTTGTTATCGTTTTTATTTTGTTTTTTTATTTTAGATTTCATAAATCGTAAATAATATAATATTATTTACCGTTGCAGCGAAAATAATTATTATAATATATACTATATAAACAGTTCTGTATCTATATATACATATATATACACACACATATATAATATTATAATAATAACAATATAATAGTTAAGAAATATATAAATAATGTAACGTAAGGAAGAGTTCTCAAATATAATATATAATAGACATAAATAAAGTTGCATTCGTTCGCTTTCTTTATTAGAAGTAAATAAATAAATACACCCTTGTAATGGGGAATTTGTCGGAAATTTATGACCTTAAAGTGGTAAAAGGAAGGAAGTTATGAATATAAAAATGACACCGAAATTGAGGACCCAAGCATAATCACCATAATGAAGGTTGATGAGAAACACAGCAGGTGAACTTTGACTGAGGTCGGCATTTTTGTGACGTTTAACACAAAATCTTCAAATCTACTGTTATTTGAGGTCTAAAATAATTACATAGCCATTAGCCAATGTGTCTAGAGTTGAAACGCTGAATTATATAATGTTCATACTTTAATTTAATTATATAAGAATCAACTAATACACATAAAACAAGAAAAAAAATAATCACTGTGTCTTCTTGGATTTATACGCTCTTGACGTGAGGCTGACGACACCTCTAAATTTTAGCTTATATTATCCAAGTCACAACCGTTGGCTTCAGTATATAAAGAAGCCAAACTCGTCTGGTGATGAAAAGAAGAAAACATTGATGCCAAAAGTAATTTGTATCTTTTTTCGGAAACTATAATAGGCTATGGAAGTTAATCGGAGTGAAGAAATTAACGGCAACAAGGTGATTTTCTTTATTCCATGCCCTTAAGTGCTTGAGTTTCTTTTCTTTCTTTTTTTGAAGAGATTTTAGGTATTTTAGAAATTTATGTAATATTCTGCTTTTAATATAATTATAGTTTTTAAATTAGAAATTTATCTTTCATTATTTTAGTATTAGTTTAATTGAGATTTAGAATTTTAAATTTTATGAGAAATATTATTTAAGAGATAATGTAGAGAATTTTTTATTAATCAAGTTAAAAAATTAAATAAAAATAAATTTAAATAATAAATATAATTAAATAAAAATACTTTAATATTTAGAAAAGAAAATCAGATTTAGACATTTTAAATATGAAAGAAGAAAAAAATAAATTAAGAGAATAAGAATCTAAATCTTTAGAAGTTAGAAATAAAATTTTAATAATTAAATATAAATAAATAAATATTTAGATAAACAAAAGAAATAAATTTTATTAAAATAAAATAAATATTTGGTGGAAGAAAATATAGGAACAGTAAGAAAAAGATATAAATTAATTTATAGGATTTTTAAAAAAAATTAGAAATTAAAAATATATTTTTTTTAAAACTTAAAATAGAAAATAAAAAGAAAAAGAAAATAAGAAAATGAAAGGAAAAAAAGAAAAAGGGTTGGCTTGGATTCAAACCCAAGACCAGGGAGAGAAGGGAGAGGTGCGTTGTCATTCGAGCTAGCCCTTCTAAGTGTAATAAAAACACCTTAATTTGTATATGTATAATTAAAATAAATAAATAGAACACGAAAGCAAAAAAGAGGAAAAATAAATTGGGGTAGAGCGACTTCGACCTGGAGGTGGGATAAGAATTGGAGAAGTAGGGGTTGTCATTTGATTGTTAGGCCCATCACTGAAAATTTATACAAATTAATTATAGTTAAGTTATTATTAAAAACAGTTTGTCACTATGGAAGTTGCTCACTCAGCTTTGACCTTGAGCTTTCCTTTCCCCGTAACGCCGTCTGGCGCTCTGTCACTCTACACTTGCAATAAACGTCTCGCCCATGACCTATAAATAAACTAATCGAGGGAAAGGCAGCTAGAACATGATATAAGGGGAGGAAATCGGAGAATGAAAGGGAAGAAAATAGAGAACTTGTTCGACTAGAATCACCACAAATTTGAACCTCTATTGTTCGTTTCTCATCATAGACAGCTTCGTCGTGATCTAAGCTTCCTTTTGGTTCAATTAATTTGAAAAAAGGAAAAAGGAATCGTGAAATTGGGTTGGTCGCCAGATTTTTGCTAGAGTATTCAAACTCTTTGTCAAAAAACTTCAAAACAGGTAGGAGAAGTCATTTAACCTTCGTTTTGATTTCATATACTCATTTTTGAATATTTTCCCCATCTAATCGTGCTTTGAATCGATTAAATTAGTGACAAATTGGGAAGATTGAATTTTAAATTTTTTCGTAACCACCATCGTTGCTAGAACTGAATTCTAAGTCGAGACTTCATCTTTGATCAACAATGAAAATAACCAACATTTTAGAATAGGTTTGGGTCAGAATCACAGTGTAATCAAAGTTGAATAAAACTTTGAAAACTACTTTGGAAAATTTTTGTGTTCTATTAGTAGATGAATTCCAGGTTCAAGAGGGTGCAGGGGAAAGGAAGAAAGAAATGCTAGAAGGAAAGAAAGGGAGAAATTAGTGAGAAGGGGAATTAGGAAAAGTTTGAGAGGAAAGAGTAGAAAGGAAGAAGAAGAAGAGGGGAGAGTCAGAGGAAGAAGATGAAGCGGGGGAGGGGCGTGTAAATAATAAACAGAGAGGTGCAAATAAAAAAAAATTAAAAAAAAATTATTTATTTATTTTAACTCAGAATAAACCAAGCTAGAATAGTAAATCGAAGAATATAAAATCATAGAAGGAAAGCAGGAAAAGAAAGAAAATATGAAAGGAAAAGACAATTTTACCATTTCCCTTGTTTTAGATAT
>JAMLFT010012838.1:0-10161 GCA_026544285.1 Pachyrhizus erosus
ATTAAAATTTATTTTTTTAAAAATTATACAATATTAATTTATAGAAAAAATTATTTTTTTAAAAATACTTTTAAATAATAAAAATTAATCCATGGACTTAATATAATCAAGTATTTTTTTTTTTTGTGACAGCTATATAACCAAGTATTAATACATCTTCAATTTTTTGAATGTAAAATAATTATTCTCTGGTGAATTTTCAATGGTGGAGCTCAATGCACATTGCAATCATGAAACATTGACTAACTCCAGCGACTTCATGCGACTTAGATATTCTGTCAAATCAGGAAAGTAGAAAACAAGAGCAGGCTTCTGACGTGAAACGTTAAACTATTTTCTCATGAAGAGGGTTAGTTTTCCTTGGCATGCTTCTCATGCGGGCATAAAGTCTATAAAGATCTGCCAGTCAAATTCTAGACTTCCTTCCCAAAAATAATATTTATTTAGTTGGATTTTGAAGACATAATATAAATGAGCCTAAGGTGCTTCGTGATTATGCAACTGTATTTTTTTTTTTTATCTACATTTGATTCCAGAATTTTCCTCATGAAGAAGGGTGTGCCTGTGTTAATTAATGGCAATAATAAGGAATTTCATCTAACAATATTGTTAAAAAGAACGTGTCAAATAATGAGTGTATAGTATTCGTCCATTAATAGTACTTTCTCAACTCCTTTTTGAAAGATCCAAGTTTGAAAAAGTAACACATAATGGGATCAATAGTATCAATCTGTTGCAACTGCATAAACCACATACGGCTTTCTCTCCAGTTGTTGGATGTTTGTGTTGCAGTTTAGAAGATGCTAGTCAACAGATTTGGCATTTCGCATTGTGACTTTGCATTTTGCACATAACAGTTTTTTGGATTACTTGGTGAGCATTGCTTTGTATTTCATTTCTCTTTCAATATTTCCTTCTTTTATCAAAATACACCACACAATTGTGTTTCACATCTATTATTAAATTTTTATCACATAAGGGTTTCATCAAAATTGTCCTGTTTCTCTATTTAGATCTCTAAGTTTTATTGAGTCGCTGTCCTGTTGAAGTATTTCAAAGTCTATTTCAGTGCTGCAAGAAAGAAAATCAAGAAACCAGTCCAATAATAAGGGATCAAACTTACAAGAATTGCTGTCAGCTTATCTTTTTCATCACTAGACCGTTTCTGCCATGCTCCATACCATATTATCTGATTACAGGACATGACTTTTTAACACAATGTACAAAAAAGAAAAGAAAACAGTGAAGCATGATATGCTCAGTGGGAGAAAAAGAACTAGCACTAAAACGTACCAACGTGAGTAATTTACAGTGACACATTCACTAAAAAAAAGAGAGTAGCCTGTTCATTATTGCACCTGAAGTGAATTACCCTAATGGTCTAAAAACTCAAGTGGGTTGGTCATCTTGGTTCCAAGAAAAACTTTCAGCTAAATAATGTTAGGAATTAGAATTTGTGTTTCCAATTTTAGGAAAATGATTACTGTTGATTAGCCACATGATAAAATACTTTTACACAACTAAGACAATGAGTTGATAGCATGTTTAACCAACACAGACGCTAGACTATCATGGAGGTATGAAACAAAGAAATTCTCATCTACACAAAATTAGAAATACAAAAAAATAATGTGGAATAGGAAAAAGAAAGCTAAAAGCAATAACTGGTGCAATCTCCCAGTTATGTCTATCCCAGTCAAACAATACATGCATTAAAATTTAGCAGAAGAAAAAAAGGGACTTCACAAGTTGATCAGCACAATTTCAAGCATATAGAAGGAAAAGAAAGAACATACAATTGAGAATTGAGATTAGAGATAATTTAAGAGTAATTATTGAAACTGAATTGAGAAAATTAAAATTAGAGAAAGGAAAGAAGAACTTGCCATATTTCCATGTATGCTCCTAAATATAGAGCTTTGTACACAACCAAGTTTCTGAGTGAGTAAGGAAAACTGTTGGAGTCCATCAACAAGATGGTCGACAATTACTACAGTTGGCTTGAAAATAAAGAAACTTATGTCCAAATCTTTGTTGTTAAAGTCCACAGAGCATGTCATCATCCTTTTCTTTATGGCTCTTCTCTTCTGCACTACAAACACTGTTTATGTTTTATTGGTAAGGCTACAACTAGTATTCTGTCTGAAATTTATCAAACATGAGTCGTCAAGCACAACACACGCATGCTCAAAACTTAATCAATACCAAGGCTGCTTCCGAGAATTGTTCCAAATATTGAATTTCGGTGTAGAGCAGTTCAGTTGGCTATTCGTTTTACTTTGCCAGAAATGACCAAATATATTTAAATAAAAGATGACTTGGAATTATATACATTTGCATATGTTTGACTCATTCAAGATGCTAACATTATTGTACCAAATCACAGATTTTTACCTCTAACTTGTAGGATTTTTTAAAATTGTTGTCTTTAATAGAGTTTAACTTTAATTTAAGAATTTTTTTTTCATTGATTAGTTTGAATCAAAGAGATTCTTTCATGCTTTCAAAATCAACTTATAAAATAAGAATTATTTTTTATTTACATAAATTATTTTAATCTCATTATTAATCAATATAATTTTTTTAATAAATTTACTTAAATAAATGATTGATTAACTTAATAATAACACGGAAAACTAAATAAAATACACTAAAATAGATTTTAATATCATTTAAAAATTTTGAATTAAAGAATTAAGAATCCTCATTTTTCAATAAAAAAAACTAATTCCTTGTAAGTTAGAGAAATAATTGAAATAAGTACTACTTTTCTCAATAAATAGTGCATATATTTTATTTTTTATTATTTGACAAGTGTTCTCTTTATATTAACTAATTTTAAATTTATATAGTTTATTGATATTGTAAATATTTTAAAATGCCAACAAATTTAAATTATATTTTTCTAATTTTGTACTTAAAAAATCCTTTTAATATCTGAAAAGCTCAGGTCAAGATGTTAATCAAGTCATAAGATTAACAAATGATTAATAATTCATATGACAATTAATTTATGTCGACTCGATAACTGTTGGTTTTATTTTTTGTTCTTGAGAATAAAATATTTACTGTTTTATTTGAACGAATCTGTACCTTTTGACACGTTCAGGTCTACGTGAACGTGGGGCTATTTCATGTTCACGCTTTATAACTATAAATACGTATGGCAATAGCAACCAATTAATTAAATGCTGGTGGGTCAAATCAGACTTTAATCCGTATTGTCTTTTTCAGTTTGAGTGACAGCGAGACAAGATCAAACAATTTTAATATTTCATAAAACTATTAAATAAAAAATTAAATTAAATTAAATACATTTAACATTTAAAAAATAACAATATTTCCTTTATTTAGTAATTAAGAAAATATTTAAATTATTGAAAGGGAGAGATAACATAAGCTGAAGAAACTCCATGGAAAAAAACGAATCCTAAGACCATCAACAACTTTTAAACAAGTCTCACAAAATTTAAAAAGTTGTATCACTTTCACGAGAGGTGCTGTTCATTGTAGACCCAAACCAGTTAGTTCCTCACGTGTAAATAGACTTAATATAATAGGTCACACGCAAGCCATACAAAAAATCAGTCAACACGCCTAATAGACCACAAATATCTTGACCACTAGATTTTAATATTTCATTTAGCTTCATAACTTTTCCACTCCGTTCCCAGGTGTCTTGCAGAATGGAACCAACGAACGACTGACATGATTAACAAATTTGTCTTTCTACACTTTGATTAGCAAAGGGCAAGAATTTTACATTTAAAGCTTTAATATTTCTCAACAATTTTTATTTTATATAACAATTATAGGATAAAATAATAATTAAATATTTTTAAATAAAGTCAAATTTATTCTTTCTCATTGTATTCATTAACATGAATTATATTTAGATAATTTTATCTCTTAAATATAATCAAAAGTTCAATTCTTAATCCTAACATGTTAAAAAAAAAAAAATCAATCCCTTAACTAAATTTTAATACCTCAACATATTATCATGTTATCCACATGATCCACATATTCCTTGATATGACCCCATTCCACAACAAAAATTGACAATGAAACTGAAATACCGCCTCAACTAAATATTGAATTACTGTCTAATTTTCTTCAGCATCGAGGTGAAGATTACATTCTTCGGATACAACCTTAAAAAATTTAATTAGAAAAATAGGGAATCCATCACAACAGGTCATCATCCTTTGTCTTATATAGGACTAAAAATGTTTAATTTTTGGGTAAAAATATTGATTCCTCAGATTGTTGTAGGAGCACGTGATAATCTTCATAAATTATTTCAGTGTTCTCCATCCGAACCAAGATCAACAGTATGGTGATATTCTCACCACGCGCATTACCCTGCAAGAACCCGAGAATCAATTTTTCACTAAAATACAAATATGATTCACAGGAAAAGGTATTGAGGGAGGAGATAAAGAATAACATGTCTTTAGTTAAGTATGACTTAAGGTGAGCTTATTTAAGGAGAACAGGAAAGTTTAGAATAGAAGTTACTTCAAATTTAACAAGTATAACCAAAATATGGGACTGTTGAATGAAAAGTGCAAGTAATTTACTCCTATGAATGAGCTGAAAGCAAATTTTTAACAATCAAACAACAATGTGTCTGTTTGAAAGCACAAAATTTGGAAATTGATTTTGTTTATAATTTTTTTTTCTTGAGATGTAAAAAATTATGAATTGATAAATGAATTTCTTTTTTTGGAAAGTTATAAAATATGAACTCATAAGATTTTGAAATCATTGAGGTTTAAGCTGTAAATACGTAGAAATTCACTCAAAGTTGGTTTGAGGTAACTGATTTCTAAATCAAATAAAATCAATTCCTATTGCAATAATTACAAATTCCGAGTAAGTGAAAATTAAAACCTTGCTATTCCATTCTATTTTCACTTCCCATTTAAAATTCTAGTTACTCATTTTTCACCTTCCCAAACAAGTTCTAAATCAAATTCAGAGTAAATGATTTCTAAATCAAATAAAATCAATTCCTATTGCAATAATTACAAATTCAGAGTAAGTGAAAATTAAAACCTTGCTATTCCATTCTATTTTCACTTCCCATTTAACATTCTAGTTACTCATTTTTCACCTTCCCAAACAAGTTCATCCTACCAGTCCACATGTTATCAATGCAAACTAAATAAACCAGAGAAGAAAAAGAAAACAGAAACAAAAGGTAACAGTATTCAGAAATGTCATAATCTAGGAAGGGTGAGACCTCAAATGCAAATGCATGCTACTGATCATAGTTAAGAATTCATAGTCCGGGGTACTGTATGTGCTACTTTTGATTAGACTCAGATTCAGGTCCACGAGTATTACCTTACTATAAGTTTATGGGCACTCTCAAACCATCGTGAGCAAGCTGCACCGATAGTCCTTCGCTAAACAATTATAGAAGAATCAACTCTAATTTGTTAAACTCCATAACATACCACTCAGTACAAACTACAAAGGTAAATAGTTGAACAACGTTCACAGAGTACTGTTAATATGGGTGTTGTGAATCAAATATTACTTATTATCTTTTTAGCAGTTAATATTTTGAATAGTTTGAGAAATGGAAAGAAGTGTACCTTCTGGACCACTCCATTAAAAACTCATTGTCCTTGTGGTGATCAAACTCGTGAGTCATTCCAATCAATAAGGTTTGCTTTGGACATAACCTCTTAACAGTTTCAAGAGCCTGTAAAATTACAAACAATGAGATTTCGCTATCAGGTAAATAACAAGTCTAACATCATTTTGTAAAATGCAGAACTAACCTGTGGAAGACAAAAGTGAACGTTATGTGATCCAGTCTGTATTAACATAAATAGGAATATCAAGAAGGAAACAACTATCTTTAAGAATATAAAGTAATAAGAAAACTAAAATTGGAATTGGCAAATATGTAGCAGAAAAGGCAAGACTCCGAATAATCAATCAAATAAGGTGAAGCTGCACAATGCCAAGATTAAAATATGAACCATAAAAACACGTCAAAATGAAGTCAGCCAAACGAGCATTTTTTAGAAAATTACAGAAAAGGAAATCCTGACAAATTATTTATCAAGAAGGAAAATAGCACTTTGATAGACCCATAGAATCTTATGTGAGGGATCAGTTGCTTGATCCAGGCCCAATGAGGCCCACCATAAGAAAAGTAAATTCTAGAAGGAAGAAGCCTCACACAGCCAGCAAGGCAGTCAGTCAAGTGTGTGGGTTTATAGGGGAAGAGGGAGAGAGATAGAAAGCATGCAATATGTGACTTTGGAGAGGGGGAGAAGGGTTATTCTCTGGTAGAGAGACACGGTTGTAGGAGATGAGACTCTGATGAGGAGCATTAAGTAGTGGACTGGGTGTAATGTCCTTTCATTAATAAAAGAAATAAAGAATTACTTCCTTTCTTTTGATTTCCTAGCACAATTAAGCACATAATCCCCCGGTCATTTTCCTTTGTGATGGGGGGGGCACGGATTGCTTCCAAATCATTGTGCTCCAAACCATCAATTTGAATTTATTGTTTTCTGCTGAAACTATCTTTATGTAACTTGGAAAGCAACAAAATGATGCTAAATTTTAATTGTTACATCCAATAGATTTTATGTTACTGTACAAAACGAACAACAGAGGAAAATAGGATTTTATATTTTGCAATTAAAGAAATGCTCAAGTTATCACAAATTTCAATGCATTTAATTCCAGTAAATATGTGTTTAGTAATCATATTATTGGCCTTCTTTAATCAAGTTATTATACTTGTGAACATGATGTTTTGTTACGAGCCACTTTCAGTGACTGCCAGCAGGCAATATTCTATGCTAGCTAGGGTAGAGTTAGAGGAACTGAGAAGTATAAAACCAGACTGAAAGAAATAATGCAACATAGTGGAGTCACTTTTCAATAAAAATTCTATGAGATACTTCTACACGTGAGTGCAAGCAAATTCATGTCCTTTACGCATGAGGATATCCTTTAGTGGCATTCAGGTGTATTATGCAATTCTGTAGCAGAATTCACACTCACCTGGAATACAATATTTACACTATACACACACAGACCGACTGACCAACAACAGCTGAAAACGGAAGCACTGACCTTTCTCAATGCATCCAATATAAGAAGATCCAACTGTCCAGCTCCACTTTTTGAAATAACTGTAGAAAAAGGACATTTTGCTGTCAGAAAGCACACTTCTGCATAGGGTTTTATAGTGATGTATTAATGCTTCAAAAAATTCTTGTAATGCAAGCTGCCTTCCTATTGTTTCAATGAGTAACACAGGGCTACAAATTCAAGGTATTCAACAGCTCTATGGCTTTGCTTATGGTTTATGGTTAAGTAAATAGGGCATTCTTACTGCTTCTTGATGATGTAACATCCATGAGAAATTGAGGTTAATTTTTCAGGTCTCAAAACTCAATTCTGGTTGATCTTTGATGAGTTGCATAAATCAATTTCAAAATACTTTCTTTACACAAGTAATTTGTTTGTTTTTTGCTATTTTCTTATAACCTTGTGGTTAATATCATACTTTCAATCTTACTAGTTGGTAGTCACTAGCACGAGATGGGAGATAATTGAAAAATAAAATCCTCTCAATTGTGACTCTCTTATTTACCACTTGACTGAAAAGAGATGGACATATTAACATTGGGAATAGAAGGTAGAAGTAGTTGGTGATGGTCTTAACTATAGAGAACATTAAGTTCTACAATGAAGGAGAGCTGAAGCCTCCTCATCAAAGAATAGCAGGATAATGCTCAGCATAAGAAATTTGGAATTGAAGGTATTACCCAGTAGTCTTCATAGGACACAAATTATAATACCTTAATATTTTCTCTCACTAGTATAGATGCTTGTGGAAAAAACTATGCAGTTATGTCACTCTTTTGTTTACAAAAAAAGACATGACAATGTGGCATGCTGCACATAACACCAAAAGACAGTTGGAAAAGTTTTAAGTTCTCACTTCAAACTAATTGACTAAAACAGAGGGATAAATAATCACTTATCGTATTGCACATGAATGGTTCAACTTTAAATTTTCGTCAAAGTTTTTCTTTGGTTCTATAGAAAAGTGAGAGGAAAGAAAATGTAATTGTATAAAGTGACCTATAATATAAAGGAAAAGGAATGTTATTTGTGGGTATTATTGTAATTTTATAACACCATCACCCTCCCCCCCCCGCCTGCCAGTTCTCTTCCTATAAGTGAGAAGAAAACTTAATAAGTGGACCAACAACTATTTTTTCCCATTCCCTCATTCAAACAAGAGAAAACATCAAAATCTACCAATTTTCTCTTCTCCCATATTCTTTTTGACAATGCTCTCCAACCAGGTAAAGTTTATGAGATAGCACTAATGAAGTAACACACATGTCCAAGTAGAAAGAAATGACTTCAAAACTCACCATACTCTGTACTGGCTGGAATTCGTGAAACATCAGATATATAAGCCACCCTATTTTTCTCACCAAACAGGAAACCCAAACAGATATAATCCTCACCATGCATTACCTACATCCAGAAATGTAGTGCTTTTTAAGTCCTTATAATGTAAAGGGGGTAAAGCATTCCTACCATCATTGACAAGGTTTGCAGTGATTAACTGGCAAAGGAATCAATTTTAAGCCTGACGCAAAAAATGGCTGATTACAATCATCAGCAATTATGTTCCAGCAAAACTGAGCTACCCTTCGTATTTCTTGCCCTTCTTTGTGTTTTTTCTGAACCAAATAAGGAAACATCCTTTCCATGCTGTTGCAAACGTGTTAACAGGAAATCAACTATCTAAAGCAAAATGCATCCATAAAATCAAGTGAAAGGGAAATACAGCTGACATAGGATTTGCACTGTAATCAGAAATATTTTCTAAGCACAAATTTGATGGTTGGGATGTAGATCAATAGAGTACCTTTTATTTAACTTACTGACCAAAAAGCGATAAATTTTTTTGCTTATTAGTATTAACAAGTTTTGCAGCAATTCACTATATAGCAAAAAACTGTTCATCAATATCCTCTAAGAAAACTAAAAGTTTATCTGGTGTGAATGCTTCCTTATAGCTTCTATTTTCACAAAGTAAAGCAAAATATAACTACAAGATATCTATGCTTCCACTTGGGTGTTTCCTAAGCTAATTTTCCCACTAACCTAGGATATTTGACCAGCTCACATCAACGAAAAAGGTAAAGTTACTAGAGTTTACCTATCCATTGAACGCTGAGTTAAGTAAACGGGGGTGGGATCAATATCATTTGTGGGACTAGACGGCTGCACAGAACGAATATCATCCAATCCAAAGATCGCATCAGCATGGTCATGAGTCAAAACAATCTGCAATTCAAGAAAGAATTAACTAATGTATTACACTAGGGAACTATTATTACCAAATTAAGCTTCATTTGCAACAACACAGGACACCTGAAAATGTAAATTTAGAAAAAGAGTGAAGAATGAAGGGAGGTTGATTGACTGACAGAATCTATTCTTGGAACGTGATGGAAAACAAACCACCTTAGTACAGCCTCCCTGAAGGTCTTGCCAGCATCAATCAATATATAATTGTGAGTGGCATCAGTTTGCGAGTAATATTGGATTAACAGAGAGGTGTTGCACCTGCAAAGATAAGTGGATGTTGATATGCATAATGAAAGAGATGAATTGAATCTTAGGACGTAGGAAGGAACCTGTAGTTAGGGTTTAGATGAGGTGGGAGGGAGAGTGATTGAGTGCAGACAGAACATGGAGGATCTCGAGGGTTAGGGTTTATGAGGCACCTCATTGAGGGAACCGATCCCGAACTCCCCGTTCCCAGAAATATCAATGCCGATTCCGTCGCCATAACATAACACAATCACTTTCTTCGCCCAATTCTCATCTGCTAAATCATCACCTTCCTCACTTTTCTTCTCTTTCTTTTTTTCTCACTGTTGACACGGAAGAAACCAAGAATAGAGGCTTATCTATGAATTTGGTGTTCACAAATACCTTCCTTTTGCTTTTGATTCATTAGAATTTTCTTCATTTTTCTCCTTTAATTTTTTTATTTTTTTATTTCTTCTTGTTAAATAGTAATATTTTTAATTTTAGTTTATTATCTTTACAGTAATTTTTGTTCAATTAATTTTTTTATAATATAATAAA
>JAMLFT010012839.1:0-10160 GCA_026544285.1 Pachyrhizus erosus
TTTTTTTTTAAACATAATTTATGGTTATCATATAATTACTTAATAATCAAATTTAATATTAGAGACTAGAAACAAAACAAAACAATTTATATGAATTAAAAAGTAAAAAATATGAAAAATTAAAAAAATCAATATAAAATAAAAAACCAAAGACATATTTTACCCAATTTTTATTAATAATACCAATATTAAAGTCTTACATTAATGTAAATTGATTTCTTTTTTGTGAAAAAGATAATAATAAATCTGAATTATACAAATATATATGAATGATCAAGATAATAAATTAATTTGTGATCATATAATTATTTAAAAAATAATGCATATTTTTTTTAATTTTGATCATTCACGTATATGAATAATTATTTTAAAAAATTAGTCTATAAATAATTATTTTTAAAAAAATAATGTATATATTTTTTAATTTTAATCATTTATGTATTATTATTATATAGTATAGATTTACTGTTTAATTTGACACATGTGAGCACTTAAACTTTGTGTTTGATACATTATTTTGACATTTTTTTATTAATTGAAAATTTTATTTAACTTTATTAATAGTGTTTGGTAAACACTTTTTTTAGTATCTTGTTACTTTTTTTATACACTACTTTAAATAGAGATTTTTAAAATATTAGCTTTGAACTTCTAACTTTGTTTATATTTTGTTCTTCTTTTTTCTTAAAATATTTATTAATATTTATTATGTTACTTATAACATTTATTTATTATTTTAACATTATTTTTTAAGATTTTGATATTGATATATGATAGATTTATTTTATTATTCTTTGAAGATTTTTATATTATGTTGTTTATGTTAACTACTACACTTTTTTATATTTTTTATTCTATTAAATTGAACATTATATTTTAAGATATTTTAGTTATTACATTAATTAAAAAAATAAAATTATGCATTTACTTAAGTTATGTTATTTTTTATTTTATTTTAAAATAAATTGAAAATGTTTAAGATATAATATAATATTAATAGCATAATACACAATATAAATAAATAATAATTGAAAGAAAAAAATATTATTAAAACAAATTATCTATAAATAAAAATTGACAAGAATTGAAAATTTAGTTAAAAATACTAAAATTATAAATATCTTAAAATATTTTTTATCAATAAAAAAATGAAAATTTATATAAAAATACAATATAAACATGTTATTTTTATCATTTATTTTAATTAATAATTTTTACTAAACACTTATATTTCAATAAATTAACTTCACATTTTTTTAAATATAAAAAGAATAACTAAATTAAAATAAATTTTTTCAACCATTAACTCACATAAATATGTGTTTTAATATATATATATATATGTATATATCCAAACCAGTAACCAAAACCTTGTAACAGATACGTGCCAAAATTTGTACAATTTTCCAGAAAACTCGTGCACGTGTTGCTAGAGGTAGGATAAAATCATTCATAACTACCATAACTGGACAAAACCAAGAGGATACAAGTCATACGAACATTAAATATTTTTCTTTTAAATATGATAACTCTCTGCTTCTTTTTGCACAAAAGTTATTTTTTTTATTTCATCACATATATACATGATGTACAAAATAAAGAAAATGTTAATGAATTTTATATGTGACAGAAATGAAATTCACTAGAAATAAAATTTTAAAAATCATGTATAAATTTTCATGTTAAAATATGAAATGAAATATTTATTTCATACTAATAGTAATTAATATATTTTTAAATTTTGTTCTAATTTTGATACTTTATCTTAATAATATTTTATATCAAATTAAAATAATTTTACACTAATTGATTTACATGTTTTATGAATATATTTAAAAATATAATTTAATATATTTTATGTGTTAATTATTTAGGCAGGGATAATATATTAATTATTTAAGATAAGAGACAGGTACAATAACAAATAGCAGCATGGCACGTATTGGTTGTATAATGCATAATTAGTCATTATTATTCCTATGTGAAAGGAGATTGAATGGATGAATGGAAAGAGGTTGTGAAGATGTAAAGAAGAAAAGCTATGTCCATGGTAGATGTTCATTGGTGTTCACAAAGCATTGATTAAAAACTAGCAGTGTGCAGTGTGCAGTGTGCAGTGTGAGTATGTGAAATGTCTTGAATTACAAGGATAAGCTTTTCCTGTCAAACGTCAATCTTGATCCATGTTTGTGGCCCTGCCAGAAAAAATTAAAGCTTGTTTTCATAGGACAAAGTTCTTTCAAGATAAGCTTGCCCAATCAAGATGCTTCTTTCTGTCGTGCCAACTGCCCAGTTAGATTTTCTCACGAACCACGTTAAAAGAAACTTGCTTCATATTTTTCTCTTCCATTTGGGGCTATAGTCATTGATGTATATTTTTTTTTAATAAATTACAATGATATTTTATAAAATTTTGTAAAATTATATAAATATATTTTTATTTTTTTAATCATTATAATTATTTTCATAAAGATTGTTAGTGTAATATATAAAGATTATAAATATTAAGAGAATATTAATATAATATATAAAGATACATTAATGTATATTTTTTAATAATTAAAAAGAATTTATCTAAAATTAGAAAATTATATAAAGTGGTTGTGTAGTTTTATAAAATTTAAAAGAATGTTTATATAATTTATTTATTTTTTAAGTTATGGAGAAAGTAAATTTATAAAAACAAAAATTTAGAATGTATTTGATTTTTATTTTTTAAATAAAGTAAACAAATACATGCAATAAGTTCATGTCTCACCGCATCTAGTAACTCTCTAGATGCATAAACTAAAAAGATCTCTCTCTAGACGATCCACACCTTCGAGTTACGATCACAAAATTTGGTTTTTGATTTTTTAAAATACTTATTTTAGAAACAATTTTTAAAGAGAAAAAAAGTTATATATTAAAAATTATCACAAGTACGATAAATTTATTCACTTTATTATAATTATATTAAAAATTATATCAATAATAATTTATAATTAAATTATAGTATAAAATTGTTTTATGATTATTAAATTTATTTTTCAAATGTGATAGAATTTGGATGAATATCTGATTGTTGGTTGGCATGAAATTATTTTAAAAATAATTTTTAAAACTAAAAATAAAAAAAAAAATCAAGTAAATTCTTAATTTTTCCTATTTTCTCTTTAACTTGAATTTTAATTTTTTATTATTTTGTTCGTTCAATTCTATTGAACAAAGGATAAAGATGTGAACGTGGGGATAAAATAAAAAGTGTAAAAGAAATAACACTTTTTAGTCATAATTATATATATAACTTAACTTTTCTAATTTATCAGAAGTTTGTCAAAAAAGAATATCGTATCCACATTTTACTGCAGAAAGCAAACAAATCTTAATTAGTTAAAATAAAATAACTGATCCACTTGGAAGATTGGATACAAAGAGAAATAAAATAAAATAATTTTTTTCTCTTACATAAAGAAGAAAAGGTGAAATATAAAAAGAAAATAAATAGACATGTTAAATTATGTTTATACTCTAATAATATAATAAATGTATTTATAATGAAATATAATTATAGCAAAACATATTTATCATTGATTAATTTTATTTGTTTATTTTTATTTTCTCTATTAATAAAAAAAATCATGTGAACTTCATATTTATGTTTCTTTTTATGTTTTTTTTAATAAATTCAAACTAAACAAAATGTCAAGAGATGTGTTTTCTTTCATTGAGTTATAGTTTTTCTTATGTTTTAAACAAGGCTTACATAAGGAAAGTATGAAGATTTTTTTTTTTTTAAATACGAATTTGGTTCTTGAAAAATAAAGTATTTTTATTTTGATTTAAAAAAAAATTGGTCATTTAATTTTTTTTATTTTAATTTTTGTTGTCCATTAAATGATAACATAATAATAATGTTGACAATTCAATAATTTATTATGTCATCAAAGAATCTAACAAGATAATCATATATTTTTTTTTATCGAACTATATTTTTAAATTTTTCATAAAACTTATTATTAATTATTTTGAATTTATAGAAATTTAAAAATACAAATTACCGAAAAAAAATTACACGTAATTATCCTATCACTTCTTAATAATGTGATAAGTCATTTGATTGTCAAAGTTGTTATTACGATATTATTTAATACTATTGCATGATAGTAAAGAATAAAATCAACAAATTCTTTAAAGGACTAACTTACATTTAATGTTATTATATTGATGCTATTATTTTGGGAGCATCAATATAATATACATTTTTTACTTATCTTAAATGAGCATAAATACTGAGGTGTTCCTTTTCATAGATAATATAGAACTAACTTACTACACTAACACGATATAAGCAATATCGAGTCTAGTAAGAGATAAGTAAATCAAGTTACACACAAGACACTGATACATGTACTTTTTTCAACCAACATATCATCTTTATTGATCTTGTGTTTCTAGTTATGATCCATACAAGTTTGTGCAAAATTGCATCCTAGTTTCCATATTTTCTTAAGCAAAACAATAGTGTACTTCCTTTGGGAGATGAAAATTCACTTATTGCTTCTAGCCACTTCCATCACAAGAAAATATTGTAATTGTCCAAGATCTTTAAGTTTGAATTCTACTTATAAACATTTTTTGAGATTGTTCATTTCTTGAGTGTCATCACTTGCTAGAATAATGTCATATATCTTCATAAAGTATAAGGATTTTCCTTTTCCATTCTATAGATATTTTTTTCACAAGTGAAGTGTGGTCAACTAGGCTTTATGTGTAGCCAAACTATTTCTTAGTGGTATTGAAATTTATGAACCAAATTTTAGGTGACTACTTCAACCCATGTAGAGATTTATTCTGTTTACATATTATATTATGGTTGTCCTTTAAATTCTAGAGGTAATTTCATATATACCTCATCTTCTAACTTACCATTTAAGAAGATATTCTTTACATCTATTCGGTGTAATCCCTAATTCAATTTTGTTACAAGAAAGATTACGATTCTAGTTGGATTTAACTATAGAATTGGAGAAAACATTTTCTCATTTTTTACCATGAATTGGGGTATAACCTTAGGTCATTAATCTTGCCTTGTATGAATTTATCTTTCCATCTACATTTAGCTTTATGATAAAGATTCATTTGCATCCAACAACCTGATTTTCTTTTGGAAGAACAATTTTCCAAGTCTTATTTTCATTTAGTGCAATAATTTCCTCTAGAATAACAATTTTCCAATTATGATTTTTTAGAGCTTCATAAACTAATTTTAAAATGTGTACATGATTTAATCTTGTAACTAAAGCTTTGAACTTTAGTGACAAATTAGAATATAAAAGATAACTTGATATAAAATATTGTGTGCAACTCCTAACTCCTCTTTTTTAGAGAAATGACTATATCAAGATCATCAATTGTATCAATATCTTCTATATTACTTTGTGTCTTTCTTAAAATTCAACTTTAATTTTGCTTATTGACTTCATAAAAGAATATATATCTCTTACTAAAAATTTTGCAAAACATTCAACTCCACCTTGAGATATATTTTTTAATTCTCCTTTTAGAGTTGTTTCGTGTGGTGGTTCAAGTTATAATTGGGTAAAAATTTCTAAGACATTGAGTTTTTTTCTTTGCATTAGGGTACATAAATGAAGAAAGAAGGAATGCTCTCAATGATGAGCTTTAGGTATGTTATCACCCTCAAACTGCATTATTGGAAAAAATTGACCTTTAAGGGAAGAAATGTAACAAGAGATGTAAAATCTTTTAACTTTAGGGTTGTAACACTTACACTTTTTTTGTGAGCAAGAATAACCAATGAATATGCATTTATGGGACCTAACATCGAGTTTTCCCATGTAGGACTAAAGTTATGAGTAAAAATAATATAGCTAAATATTTTTGGTGAAAGAGACTCAAAAAACATGATTAATATATAAAAGTAATTTTTCAAACAATTAAGAGAAGACAAGAATTGAATAGGTGTGGAGGAAATATGATTTATGAAACAGGTAGTCTTAAAAACAATTTTCCTCCAAAAATGATTTGGAACATTTAAGGTGAGCATGATAAAGTGAGTAACCTTAAGAATATGGCCATTTTTTTTTTCTTTTGACAACGTTATGTTGTTGGGGGTATGATTGTGTTAACGTTGGTGAAAAATGTCATGTTTAGATAAGTAACCATTGATATCGTTAAGAAATATTCTCTTCCATTGTTAGTTTGAAGAGTATGAATAAATGATTGGAAATTTTTTGTGATAAGTTTTAAAAGATACACTCAACTCCCACGAGTATTGTCATCTATAAAAGTAATGAACTATTTAGCGTTAGTAATGTTGGGAACATGAAAAGGCTTGTAAATGTCACTATGGATAAGATGGAAATGTTTTGATGCATGAAAAGGATGAAAAATGGTAATTTTTTAAGAGTATTTAGCAAGGATACAATGTTCAAAACTAAAAAGAAACATCTTCATTGATGAATAAATTTGGATACAAGTATTTTAGATAGCTAAAACTAGGATAATAAAGACACTTGTGTCTTACATGAACATTTGAATCTAAAATTGTAGATAGGGAGACATTTTGAGCAAGACCATGTCTTAAGGAGGGAATAAGAAATATAGTAAAGATCATTACGTTCCTTAACATTATCAATCATTGTCCTCAGAGTCAAATATTGAAATGCATCATAAATGGGGTAAATAATGATTTCACAATTGAGATTCTAAGTTAATAATAAGATACTATATTTTAAGAAAGGTACATGAAGCACACAGTTCAAGTTTAAATTAAATACATACAAGTTTCCAATACTAGTTATTAATGAGGATTTACCATCAAGTATAATATTACTTAATATTTTCCCATTCTACTAATATGTTAAGAATTTAGCATATGACTTAATCATATGATTTGTGTCCCTAAAATCAAGATTTCATTTTCTAATATTTTCATGTTTACAAAGGAAAGAAAAGTTTCTATTACCTTTGTTAGCAATGTTTAATATAAACCTTGAAGCTTCAAGAACTTAGGGCTTAAGTTGAATAAATTCCTTAATATTTCCAACTATTCATAAAAAAAAATGGGTGCAATTTTTTTTGGTTAAACAAAGGAATCACCAATATGAGTGTCAACAAAGGATTTTCATTAACTTTGAGGCTTCCAATATACAAGTTTCCCATGAATAAGCCACCATGTATCTTTAGTGTGATATGATTTCTAACAATTATAACACTAAGTTTTTGCATCTTTAGGATGTTAAGTCCTTGATTGACTACTGAAATTGCTTACTAAGTGAAACTTAGTGTGTTGCCTTTAATGGATGGACTAGAATCCAACATCACACCTTTCATCAACCTTTGTTTTTTTTTGTTGCTTCAAACCACTATAAATACTTCTTTAAGCCGTTATAGTGGCTTAATGCTAAGGATTCAACCTTGAACTTTATCAAATTCTTTGTTAAGTCCTTGAAGAAAATAAAAATGATTTCCTTTTCTCATGAAGTATTCCATAAAATAAATTTAATTTTAAAGAATTATGCAAAAAGTTTTAGATTTGAGCACATCTCTTGTCCATATTTCACACAAGACTTATAAAAAAGATTATCATAAAGCATGATAATGTAGGTGATCCAATAATAAATCTAACATATAATCTAAATACCATATTCAAAATTAAATTTAAAGGTCTAACTCAATTCCACAAAATTGACTTGTAAAATAAGAATTGTTCAAATTACATATGTTCTATTTAACTCATAGTTCTAATCAATATAAGACTAGACACCAATTTGACATTAATTTTGAGTTTTGTTAAACAGTATGATAAAAAAAAATTCTATTTTTTTTATTATAATGAGAAAGGTAAGTAATGAATTAAGTTATATTTGAATGTAAAGGGCTTATAAGTTTTTTATATATATACGAGCTTGTAAGCTTTTTTGTACTTTTAAAATGGGTACTATATTATTATAAAAAATTGTAAATGAAAAATTATACAAACTGGGTAAAAATGAAAAAAAAAAACAAAAACAGTTATAATAAGTTATAAGCTTAAACACTATTTCGAGTAATACATGGAAAAGAAATAATAAGCTAGTGAAACAAATTCAAACTCACAAGTTCACTAAAAAAAATTATAAACTAACTAAAATTACTTGTCAAACAGACTTAACGAATTGTAATAAAGAGAAAATTATGTACCTAATGAATGGAGATTGCCTTCTTTATACAGGACAGCTCTTGCTCTTGCATAGTGAATTCATTGCCTTAGTTAAAATGGATTGGAGATCCGTTTACATGGTTTAACTAAGTACTCTCAATATGGAGTCTGACACCAAATTTGTGATTTGTGAAAATTCCTAAGATCTTTGCAGAAGGGAGGATTAAGATGCTTTCGGTCCACGGAAGTATGAATTTGGGCCTAATGTACGTTACTAGACCCCAGATCTAAATTCTGGTGTATAAAACCATGTCGGACATGAAAATAATACTATCTTCATTTTTATTTATAAAAGTCAAATTTTTAAAATTATTTGTAATCTGAATTTATGTGTTTATTATTTTTAAATTAAAATATTCTTAATTAAATTAAAAATAGATTGTATTAATATATATTTAAAAAATAATTAATGATAATAATGTTTAAATAGATATATATAAATTTAAGATCAAATTTATTGTTATTAATTATATTAACATTTTTAATATTAATTACCAAGATAGTTAGATATTATAGGAATAAAAATAGTAATTAATATTCCTGTTCGAAGCTTTAGGTAGATATTACTTATCATAATTTTTATGACAATATTATGTAGACTTTAAGGTTTTGCACTGAGCAACTCATTTCATTGTGGATAGAAGATATATAATAATTAATAACACAACTTATCTTTTACTTTTTATATTATCTCAGATTAGTCACAATGATTAATTATTGACAAAATAGATTCATACATATAATAGTAACAAAAAACTATCACCTAAGATTTTCTTATTTTTTTTTTTACTTATACATGAAACATGCTTCAAGTGATAAAGGAGAAATAAAAAAGAAAATTTATCTTCTTATAAAATAAATTATATTAACATCCTTCTAAAATTTTTAAAATTGTATATAATTATTTTGTTTCTTGAACGTCTAAAAAATCTTTTATAAAAAGACATAATATAATATTTTTTAAATATTTAAAAAATTAATGTAATGTATAAAATGTCTCCATATAATATTTTTTAAATAATTAAGGAGTTATAAAAGAAAAGATTTATGTACAATCTAAAAAAACCTAAAGCACTGTGATTATAATTTATGTACATTTTCTACTTTCAGTAATTAAGTGGGTTTAATCTTTCAATTTTTTAATTGTTACATATAAGTTTCTTTATCACTTTCCTTCTATTTATTTAAACACTGATTCTCATTTTATACATAGAATTCTCACTCTCAATTTACACAATTTGTAAAAATCTTTCGTTTGTTCCAAAGACATACGTCATAATCAAAATATCAATTTCCAACCACAATGAGAAACTTAATTTTTTTCTCTTCATACTATAATTTTACGTTTCACTGATTCTTTGAATTCTATAAAATTTTACTAAATTTAAGACTATTAAACTTCTAAAGTTATTTCACATCTTATTTATCATAAATCCTTAATTATTAAAATATAAAATAAAATTAAGTTTTAATTATGAAAAAATTGATAATTCTAAAAATCCGTTTAATTTACTAAAAAATGTGAGACATGAAATACAAATATTATTGTTTTATATTTGATTTTTTAAAAAAAAGATTAAACAGGACATAATATATAAAGATGGACAGTACAAAATTTAACTTGTTGTCACTAAAAAAATTACAGGAGAAATTTTGTCTCATATACAAAATATTTAAAATACAAAAATGTTTTCATTTTTTTCTTTTCTCTGTCTTCCACCATTCCCTCTTGCCACTCTCTCAATCCCACTTTCTTGAGACTCTTGTTTTTTTACGTGCTTATTCTTGAAACTGTTTAGGAACTGCAACCTCCTGCCTCTCCCTCGTGTGCTTTTCCTATTCTTAAAAAAAGAACGTAAGCTTTTATTTTATTGTCTAGTATTATAATATATATTATTTAAAATTTATATTATATATAATATTTATAATATACATAATAATAGATATTATTTTA
>JAMLFT010012840.1:0-10159 GCA_026544285.1 Pachyrhizus erosus
AATATATTAAATAAACATTTTTTATGAAATAAATAAATTTTTATAAAATAAATAATTATAAAAAGAAAATTTAAAACAATAGGAGAAAATATAATTAATTTTTTAGGAATTTTTAAAGAATTTAGAAATCAGAAATAAAATTTTATTAAAAATTAAAAACAGAAAAACTAAAATAAAAAGAAGAAAGGAAAAAGAAAAAAAAAAAAAAGAGACAAGGAAGAAGGCTTGGAAAAGGTGGAGCAAGGGGTCGAACCCGTGACCTAGAGGAAAGAAGAGAGGGATAACATATGAACCAAGTAAGCTACCCACATAAGGGTAGCATTAAAATGAAACAAAATGCATATAAGGCTTAGGTGTTGAACTAAAAGGGGTTAAAACGTGAATTAAGAGAAAAAAAGGGAAGAAGAGTCTAGGCGGGGTTCGAACCCAGGCACAAAAAGAGAGAAGTACTTTGACCAACAAAGTTGGGAGCTCATTGGTATTTAGGAAAGGCGATGGAAATATATATGCTAGCACTGGTTAAAAATATGGAATAAAACCAAGCAAAAAAATGAAAACGCCTTCAACTAAGGCTCGAAGGAAGGGACCCGACACAAGGTCTAGTGACTTAACCACTAGACTGCAGTGCGTTCAGTGCTAACAAAACACCCTTATTTTTACTTTAGTTAACGTAACCACCGACAACAAATCAAATGCTGCCACGTCATCTTCACGTACTCCCTACAACGTTGCACCCCCATCCCTCCAAAGCATCCCAATTCCTGCTACATCCACATCTTGCTCCCTCGAGCCGTTCAACTCTATACTTTGCCAACCTGCAACCACGCCTTGCCACCACTGTTGGAAGCTTAACCCATGACTTGCGAACCAAGTGGACCTAAAAAGACACATCAAACTATAGTATATAAAGGACACAATGGCAGAGAAGGCATAGGACATTTAGAAATCTTTCAAACCAATTCGCGTTGCACTTGAGGTATTTGGCTAAATAATTCTTCCAAACAACTTCGTTACCTCTGAACCTTTATTTTGGACCCATTAATTTAGAGAAAAGATCAAGGAATGAAGTTTCGCCTCGTCATCGAAACCTCAATGAAGACTCATTGGAAAAATCGAAAGAGGTAGGAGGACTTGTCAATTCTTAAATTTTCCTATACGAAATCTTTTTTGGTTACATGTATTATTGTTTCCACACTGTTAATTGTTTGAAATATTGACGAAAGAAGATAATTTGAAACTTCAAATTCTTTGTAACTGCCATAGAAGCCGTTTTGAGGGTTTTGAAAATTTTAGATAAGGAATCATGAGAAATTAATGAGGAGACACCTCCTGTGATGCTAGTGATAGGAAATAGGCTAGGGGAAAAGGCTAGAAACAAGAGGGGAAAATTCTGTGAGGAAGACCAGAAGAGGAAGAATAAGCAGATTCTAAGGAAGAAGAAGAGGAAGGGGGTGTGTGAAAAGTAATGAAGGGGGTGCAAATAGAAATTTAAAAAATCATAATTATTATTCTTAACCAAAATTGAATAATAATGACAAAATAAAATAAATTATTTGCTTAATTCACTAAGACATTTAGTTAGGAAATTATGAATTTTTTTTTGTAAATAACCTTATATATATACCCTTGGATAAATGGATTCAGATTTTTCAATGTTTGGATTGGTTTAGACTCAAGAAAACGTAATCAAACTATTTCCTAAGTATAATAGGTAGTTATAATAATTAGAAAGGTAATAGTAAATCCTTAAATTTTAGAAAATCACCATTTTGCCCTCGAATGATACAAACAAATCTTTATCACTTTTTGGTCAACTAAAAGTTAGGGAAATAGTTTGAATGTTTTCTAAATGTTAGTAGAAACCCTTGTACTATGTTATGAGTGGAAAGGTAAAGGAAAATCCTCAAAAGGATAAAACTTTACTCTAAAATGACCAAAATATCCTTCTTAAGAAATTTATGAAAAATACCCAAATTTTAGTAAAGATTTCTAAACTAAGAGTAATAGAGATTCAAAAATCCCAATTATACTCATTTCTTTCACATAATTAAAAGGATAAAAATAAATTGTAGAGGGAAAGGTGAAAATTACCATTTTACCCATTTCTTATTAATTGAATAAAATGTATGTTGTTGATTATGATAATCATTGGTTATGCATTTTAATGTATTAGATTGCTTATGTGAATGTGATTTTACACTTCCCCTATTGATGGAAGGTAAATATTCTTGATGGCTGTCTATCTAAGACATTGTCAACCTTAGGATAGATGATGAGCTAAGAAATGCTCAAACAATGATGACACAAGTCTAGAAGGACTATAATATAAAAATGGATGTTATCCATGAATACCTGAACTTGTCATTAGTACCAAGATAAGTTAGATAGTGGAGATGACAGATGAAATAAGGAAGGAAGAATGAACTAAAAACCCTAATGTGTGAGAATTAAGAATGAGAAATGCAATGGTTGACCACTAAAGGTACTTGAGGAATGTACATGGGCTTTTATGAGACCTTGGAGGTAGATAAGATGCTAAGTTGTGAACCATTTAGAGTGAAGAATGTGTCACAAAACCAGCTTAGCGTCCCCGACAAAACGGAGCATTACCAAGATCTGGTCGAAAGTATCATGGATCGAGTACCAAGCAAGATATGTACTCCCGGTCATCAACTAAAGATTGCAACTTGGACTATTAATGGTATGCTCGCATAAGCATTCTTGGAGTTAGTAGTATTGGAAGTTGCTTCGGGCCCTAAAGTGAATAGAATTCCAAATTAAGCATGTATAGTAAGATGAGAAAATTACATTAGATAGACTATTCTCTATTGTATGCTTATGTACATAAGGATTGATGACTCACTCCTACATCCCTCTATCTTTTCAAAACCCAATGGCAGATGAATTCTAGCCATTATTTCATTTGATAATCATATCCTTAGAAGGAAGGTGGACCTATGACAGAGTCCAAGGAGATGATACTTTTGTGAGATATGTTTGATTTACTTTCAAACCAGCTAATGTAATAGTACCTTGGCAATTTTATTATGTCAACCTACCCATAGTCTTATCTCAAACCCTACCGCCTAGATTCTCTATAGTCCTGGCCACATGGAGATGACCCCAGACTCCTCAATCTCTACAATCCTTCATGGAATTAGTTCAAGCCAATAATCCAAACAAGAGGGAAGACTCCACAAAAGAAGAAGATCCTTTAGAAGAGTTTAGATAGACCAAATTAGTTATGGAATACTGTTAAATAGATGTTTTGTTTTAATTACCAAGAATATTGTAGTGATGTAATAATAAGTTATATGACTTTATGTATCTTGTTTGAGTAGGTGACAAGAATTCTGAATGAAAGTATGGAAATTATTTCCCTTATTGTTAAATTATAATTCTCCTAACGATTGGAAATTTAAAATTTTACCTATACTAAAAACTATTTAATTGAAATTTATTAATTATTAAATAAATAAAAATGGACGTTACAATATTTATTTAAATTAATCATTAGGAAAATTAAAATAATATTAAAGAGAAATAATTAATTATTTATGGATTAAAAGATAATTGTTCTATTGCGAGTTAAATATAGCTAATAACATTACTCGTTATTGTTTGAAAATAAAAAAATTACACTACGAAAAAGGTATGAAAACTAAAAGAGCCTATAACTAATTTAATTGAGTATTGTATATATCCAATTAAAACAAATGAATGGAGTTATGGCCTATAAGAGGGGCATTGGCTATAATTATAGCAAGGGAGGAGTTATGTTTTTGTTATAAACCTTTTTTGAGAGAGAAAATCATTCATTCTTTTAATTTCTTCTCCAAGCTATCCAAAATCATTTTCCTTCTCTCTAAATTTCTTAAGTTTCTCTCAAAGTTTTAGAGTTCTCTACTCATCTCTATCCTTCCATCTTATAGTATCTTCAAGAGGAGCTCCATACTTTTTCATCAACACCATTATCAAAACTTTTAGAAAGGGAAATCTCTAAGTATGGTGTGTTTCCATTTTCTTACCTAACCTATTTTGTTTCTCTATATTTCAATGTTTTATGATGTTATTGGTCATTGGATTATGGTGTTGGTTTCATGAAATTACTTTTACAAGTAAAAAAACAGGTAAAGAGTTTAAGGGTATTGTGATTGTTTTTTATTTTAAAACTACTTCCGTGATTATTTGTGATTTGCTTATGAGGTTTCTTATGTTTTTGGAGGTTTTGAAATTGATCATATTTTTAAGCTATTTTTCATTACATGAGGTTAAATATTCCTAATATTAAATAAATTTTGAAAAATTTTAGGAATACAGTTTGGATAAATGGAATCATTTTATTGATATTTAGGATTATAAGTATAACCCATTAATTTTTTTATCATAAAATATATAGGTGAACTATTTTAAATCAAAGAATCTTTGAATTTTCAGGTTAGGATCCTAGAGATAAAATATTAGGTTAAAAATGGTTATTGTTTGAATTGGGGTTGGATAAATTTTTTTAAGGTTAGAATTCCATGTATAGAGATACAAAATTTATGATGATTCTTTTAAGTTTTTTATTATTTATTAAAATTTGAAAGACTTGTACTCTACTTCTAGACAATTAGTATCTTTAAATTGGAACATGATAATTAATTATTTTATTTGGACTTAAAAAAATTACTAGGTATGCTTGAGACATAATAATGAACCCTATGAAAATTTAGAGCAATTTTAAATGGTTTTAAAGTTTTAGAATTTTAGTCGAACACCAAAAACAAAGAAAGATGCATAACTAAAAATAATTAAAAAAATCATATTAAACGGTAGAATTAACTTGTGGCAAATTTTTAGCGATAATTATAGATGATAAGGAGCTATATTGTAAGGTTTTATAATATTTTTAAATGGTTTGCTATTTTCATATTTATTGGGTGTGGTATTCTAGTATTTGTGGATTATTGAATTCACTTGATATATTAACTATTGGTAGTTGTAAATTAATTTATTGACTTATTTTGAGGTTCATACCTTATAGGGCCACCTTATCTTATATTATGATGTATGTATTACATTGACAATTTTTTTTGTTATTATTGATTATTGATTATTATTTTATTGAATTGTTCCTTAAAGACTAGGGGGGATGACCCTCGAACATGGTGTGCTAGATACTAAATTTTGGTGCGTGTAATAATGAATGTTTTGATTGGGGAAAAATAAGGGTTTTCAATTTTCGTTTGAGCAAATGGACTCCTGAAGGGAGAATGCATTTAGAGAAATTAGGGTAACCTTAAGTAATTTGAAATTCAGTATGGGAATAGTGAATCAATGATGAAAACATAGTTTGCATGAAATAATGGAACAATTTATTATGTCATAGGAATCAGAGCCTCATACATAAATGATTATGCACTTAGTAGAAGATAATTAAGACATATGCAATGGATGTAAAAGATTACAAATTTGACGAAAAACATAAGAGTGAAAGTAGTGAGACATTTCATAAAACTTCTAAACATGAGTGAATTACAAATAATATTCACAATGGGATAATGTATATGATGTGTATTTTGTAAATTTGAAAGTAATGATTTATTATACATTAGTTTGAGAATGAACGAAAGAAGAAAAAATCTTTTTTGATAGGTTGTGTGAAGATGAAAAAAATGAAGATGTTCGAGATGGAATGAGACATAAAAAAATGTATTAGCCCTTTGAGGTGTTATGCTAGTGGGCGAGTGAGGTCATGGTGACATTTCAAATGGTTTACTTGACGATGGGGTCACATGTTATGTGATTGACGTCAAATTTTGATTCATTGTGATAGTGGGAGGGAAATTGTAGTCTCTGTGTATATATTGACAAGTATACGAGAGTAAATGGTTGTCATTATGTATCATGTACTTAGAAGGTCACACGAACTCATGGTTAATAAAACCAAATGAGGGTTAAGTTGAGGAGAGAGTCCTTAAAGCTAGAGAGATGATAAGACAAATAAATACCTGATAAATTAGATTGCAGATTAACGAATCTTTGAAATGTGGCTTCGAGTTATGAGGAGTTTCACGTGAAACCAACATGGCAATCCTAACTGAAGCGAGATAATTCTAATCAATAAGAACTCTACATGGGTATTGAGGTGAGGATGGACTTCTGATTGTTAAAGATCAAGGCTTCAAGACTCAAATTTTGGTTTATTATATCAAGCCAACCATGTAAAGATATGACATTAAATTGCTTACTTAGTAAATTAGGCTTGTGTATGTATATAACTCTAGATAGTTCAAAATTTTGTTAATAACATCTAAAAAATTCTTTTAACTATTTTAATCGATTACAAGAGTTAACAAAACCTATAGTCAGGAATTCGAGTTTATGTAATCTATTATAGTTTGATTTAATTGATTCAATGTTATTCATAAAAGTTGTATTTCATATTGCATTGATGTAATCGAATACACAATGAGAGCAATTGATTACATTATCAACTTTGATATTTTATTAAGATAAAAAAAGATCGATTTAATCAATTGCACAACCTATTAAGTACTTTATAATTTGTAACTAAGTTATGTAATTTGTTACATAATCTATTAAATCAAATTTGAAATCAGAAAATTCTTTATAAAAAGGTTTTCCTCTCAAACTCAAAACCTAGAATGAAATTCAATTTTCAAATACACAAAACTCTTTTAGATCAGAGTTTACTTTAAAATTTAGAAGTTATCTTTATGCATTCAAGAAATAAATTCAAGTGAAAGAAGGATTGATTGCGTCAAAGATTTGTCAAAAAGTAGAGTCAAGAATCATCTAAGTGTGTAAGATCAAATTCAATTTGGATCTTCTACACTTCTAAGGTGTATTCTAATCCATCAAGTTTTTTTTTTATATTATTTTGATCTTAGGGTTTCTAAGATTAGAAAAATAAGAAATGGGATGCTTCTTATTATTTTTCTTGTAGGTTTCAAGAAAATGGTATACAGAATTTGTGTGTGTATAGTATTTATATTATAGATTTCTATAGTTCAAGAAAGGTTTAACTAGGATTGCCAAACTAACATTGGATGTAGGCCTGGGTTTAGATTGAAGCAATACAAACCTTTGTGTTCATCTTTTTATCTCTCTAAAATTGTTCTTAGTTCATTAATCAAAATATTTAAGAAAGTCATTTTTGTTTTTCTATGTAAAGAATAAATAAACATAATGTTAAAAGTTTAAATCCTATATGGTTTTTTTAAAAGAAAAAGAGGATAAATCTATTCACCCCTCTAGATTTATCAGTCATATGCTACATTGATACGTCATCTAGCTTAAATTAAAGTAAAACCACTAGGTTTTGGGGTGTTCTAGTGGCAACAAATTCATGTTATGATAAATGTGTACTAACATTATATTTTGGGAGACATATGTGATTCATAAGAGTATCATCTAAGACAGTAATGTTTGTGTGAGACTTAAAGGTCTTTTTTTGTTAGCCTAGGTTAGGATGGAGACTCACCTATACACCTTATTTTTCATATAGAGACTAGTGTTTTGGTACAACAAATGACGATGGAATGATATGAATTTTACAACCACTAATGACGTGGATGAAATGGTTAGAGAAAATCAAGATTCTATAAGGATGTTTCATGAGTTGTAATTGAAATCTAGGAGTTAGATTTTATCAAGTCACTACTTTTAGTTTCAATCTTTTATGGTTTAAAAGAGGGTACATTAGGTTTTTATTTTATAATGTATTATTCTATTAGATGTGACTTGAATGTATTATATCTTGAATTTCAAGAATACTAATATTCATTTATGTGGGTAAAGTAAAACAATTTATTGATGAAAATGAGTATGTTTAAGTGAGTTTTTATTTTGTTTTCATGATATTATTGGAAACTAAATATTTTATTAATTAATTTGTTTATTTAAGGATGACAATTTCTTAATATTTTTTTATTAATAAATTGTAGAAGATATGCAAATGAAATTATTTTTGGTTTAGAGATTTATTGAAATATGATGTTTTTCATTATGTGGTTTTATTAATATTAACTATATTAATAATTTTTTAAATCAATGATGATTTAACGAGAATAAGTTTCTTTTGAAAATTTCAAGTAATATGTTTTTCTCTAAAAGCCAAAAGGCAAAAAAAAAAAATTCTTTATATATTTGAAGGTTGTTTTCAATTGTCAAATTTCAAATTACTTTACAAATTTAAAAATAGTAATAAAATTCATTATAGTCATTAACGATGTTACATTACTAATTAGGGAGTTTGTGTTGTGTACTTTTCCCTTTTGATGTATTTCTTCCTTTATGGGTTCACCTTTTTGTATGCAAACACACTTCTATATTTTGAGATATATTTATGACTTGTGTTTTTGTAAGTGCCATATAGCATAACTATCTTGACCTTAATGCTCATATAATGTATTCATGATGTATTTTTCACATGTCAGGTAACAATTCAATATTTATTTTTTATTATGTTATGTATAAAAATGGGTAAAATAGCTTTATATATTATTTAAAATAAATAGTATACTGGAAATATTATTATGGCTATTGGAAATTACGTTTTTATTAAAAAAAAATAGACATGTTTAATAAAGTTTTCAAGTTGGGCCATGTGCTTGTGGCCTAACTATGGTTAGAAAAATTTTGTGTTTCCTAAAGTCTAAACCAAAATCTTATTATGTTTTTGCACTCTTCATTAGAACTCAACTCATTATACACATAAACATATGTCATGCATATAATTCTCACTTTTTAATAAAAAGGTGTCACCTTATCTAATTTAGGAAAACATTTTTTAAACTTGATTAATGTGTACAAGTTAATTCTCATTTCTTAAATTTTACAATATTTCAACAACATTTGACATTGATATTTCAAGTATGCAACATGAAAGTGGCAAGATCAAATCCACCACAATCAAGTATGTATTTGGAGAGCAAAACAAAGTGCACCGAATTCAAATTTCATCAAATATAAGATGAGACTTAACCACTATGTATTAAATAAGTATAAAAATAAATAAATCTTCTTAAACTATTTAACTTGGATCTAACATCCTAGGCATTGATGAGGGTAGAGCGTGATTGCTAGTGTGAATAAGATGAGGCATTCATAATGAATGTCTCTTAACATGTTTCTAATGAAAGAGATACATGAATGAATCAAATACACATTTGGATGAGAGAGATTTAAAGGTTGTGTAGGTATAAGATTATATAGTTGATGATGACTTAAAAAAGTTAGTTAATATTACTTACACCAACAATATGTATTTATTTTTTAGTAGTTTATCACTTAATAACTTCACAATTAAACATGTTTGACTTAGAGTAATCATAAGATAGGTTACTTTTTGGGAAGTTCATTAAGAAACGTGTGAGTGTGGATAAAACACATTTAAAAGTGTTGTGTTAATCTGTGGGGTTAGCCATCCATGCTAAAAGCAATCCGGTGTTATATGGTTAAGTGGGAAAATAAGTTTAGTTTTATTACAATTAAAAATTGATTTTAATCAATTTTTAGTTTTTAGTCTCTTTCTATGGTGTGAGAAAGTGCTTGATGTTACACTATCGAGATGTTAAGCTTTGTGTGGTTATAAAACTTTTAAGGATTTTTATATCTCTTATGTATGGTGTATGATTTGTAGCATGCACTTGATGAAATCACCTATATGAGTGTCAAGTGTGACTACTTATATACTCATGAATATCAAGCACACTCATGGCCTAGTAGCGCAACATAATGATAACAATAAGGGTATTCATGAGTACCAGTCATTTGTGAACTCGATTTAACCTGAATCAACCCAAACACTTTAGGTTGAATTTTTTTAGTGTTTGGGTCAAATCCAACCAAACCAATTCATGTATAGGTTGGGTTATGTTACATCCTATTAAAATAAAAAAATAAAATAAAATAACTATGATATTAGTAATTAAAATGGAAAAAATAGCACTTAATATAAATAAATAATGGGAACAATAGATAAAGGAATTATCTTTTAGTGATATTTATATTTTCATTAGTATTAATGTTAGTGTTATGTGTTTTGTGTTTAAATTAAAATATTTTAGGAAATTAATTATTGTTGTTGTAATTGTTAATGTAATGAAGATTTATTAATTAATTAGAAATGAATAATAGCCTAACTACAAAA
>JAMLFT010012841.1:0-10159 GCA_026544285.1 Pachyrhizus erosus
CTCTTCCGATCTTAGGGATATATAAAAAATAAAATAAAAATTATAAAAATTATAAAATATTTTATATTAAAAATTATTAATTTTTTAAAATTACATCTTATAAAAAATAGGAGGAAGTAATATTTTAACACTCAGTTTAACATATATGTCATTATCTAATATTATTATGTAACGGTAGATATTTTTTAATTTTTTTTCTTATTTATAAGTATCAAAGGTTATTTAACCCTAATATACTTTGTTAGAAAATCGTTAGATTAGACCTTTATGATAACTGCACTCAGTAGAGTTTTGTACAGCTTTCATAATTCACCAACCCTTGTTTCACGTGAAGCCAAACAATTTTCCTCTCTCTCTCTCTCTCTCTCTCTCTCTCTCTCTGCTTATAAGACAGAAAACCACCGGCACCGGGTCCGTAAATCCTGTACTAAAGCCAACGTTGTACTATCTGCTTTTAGTTTCCTCTTTCATTCGTCACTTCTTCGGTTCTATTTCTTTTCCATTCCTTTCTTCACCTCTGCTAAAAACCATGCATCTTTCGTGTTCCTAATGTAACCACTTTTTTTTTGTTTCACCCTTCTTGTTTTGCCACTCCTTGGACTGGTGTGTTTGACTTTTCACCCCAAAAGCTTTTTAGGTACATTGTGTCACATGCATTTGAGGCCACCTCAAAAGGGTATCCCTGAAAATGTTGATCGGTGATGTAGCGTTACTCAATTATCCGGTTAAAGCTTTCAAAATCAAAGTTTTTCCCATGAAGCACCGAGTCTTCATTTGAGGGAGTGTTGCATATAGTAGCTTTCTTGGTTCTATAAGCCTTCACATTTCCAGAAAGAGCTTTTTTGGAGGATGGTGTGTTCAGTGATGAGAATTCTGTGCTTGTTGCATTTTCTGTTTAGTTGGTATGTGTCAAAATCTCTGCTTGTGGATTCTGAGTTGCAGGAACAAACTATACTACTTGGCATCAACCATGAGCTTAGAGTCCCTGGATGGAATGCCAGCAACTCAGATTACTGCTCCTGGGAAGGTGTCACCTGTGGCTATCACTCACTGGTGGAGAAGCTCAATCTCTCTAATCAGAATCTTGGAGGTGATGTACATTCAATTTCTAGACTCAAAGCTTTGAAGTGGCTTGACCTTTCAAATAATAATTTTCATGGGGTTATTCCTTCTGCTTTTGGAAACTTATCTCATCTTGAATATCTAGACTTGTCTTTAAACAAGTTTGAGGGTTCAATTCCTCCAGAATTGGGTGGCCTTAGGAGCCTCAAAACATTGAACCTTTCCAGTAACATGCTGGTGGGAGAGATACCAAAGGAACTTCAAGGCCTTGGGAGTTTACAGGATTTTGAAATTTTCAACAATCACTTGAGTGGTTTGATACCATCTTGGGTAGGAAATTGGACCTATCTGAGAGTTTTTGCTGCTTACGAGAACAATTTCAATGGAAGGATTCCAGGTACACTTGGATTCATTTCTGAGCTTAAAATACTTAACCTGCATTCAAACCACCTTGAAGGCCCTATACCAGGAAGCATTTTTTCTCCTGGGAAGCTAGAAGTTCTGATCGTCACTCAGAACAGTTTAAGTGGTGATCTTCCTGAGGAAATTGGGGATTGTCAAACTCTTTTCAATGTTCGGATTGGTAACAATAATCTAGTAGGTAATATTCCTAAAAGTGTTGGGAATCTTTCTAGCCTTGCCTACTTTGAAGCTGATCATAATAATCTTTATGGTGAGCTGTTATCTGAATTTTCTCTGTGTTCTAATCTCATCTTCTTGAACTTAGCTTCAAATGGATTCACTGGAATAATTCCAACAGAATTTGGACAGCTTATGAACCTGCAGGTGTTAATGCTTTCTGGAAATCGCCTTTTTGGTGATATTCCAAAATCGATTCTGCAGTGGAAGAATCTTGTCATGCTTGACTTAAGCAATAACAGGTTTAATGGAACAATACCAAATGAAATCTGCAATATCTCTCAGTTGCAGAACTTACTGCTGGGTCAGAATTCTATAAGAGGTTTGATCCCTCATGAAATTGGAAGGTGTAGAAAACTTCGTGAATTGCAATTAGGCAGTAACCATTTGACTGGAACTATTCCTTCTGAGATTGGTTACATGTATAACTTGGAGTTAGCTTTAAATTTGAGCTATAACCATCTTCATGGACCACTGCCACCTCAATTAGGAAGACTAATCAAACTTGGTTCTCTGGATGTTTCCAACAACCATCTCTCAGGTAATATCCCAGATGCACTTAACAGGATGTCAAGCTTGATTCACCTCAACTTGTCAAATAATCAGCTCAGTGGTCCATTGCCAGAGTTTGGATTATTCCAGAAGAATCCTGCTTCAAGTTATTTGGGCAACAAAGGGCTTTGTGGGGAGCCATTGAACACTACATGTGAAGATCATCATCAGTATGATTATGAGCCTACAGAAGATCAATACCATCATGGAATTGTTTATGAAACCATAGTAACAATATTGGGAGCATCTTTTGCAGGTTTTATAGCAATAACTGTTTTTGTCTTTATCATCAGAGAGGGGCAAGAACAAGTAGACAATGATGCTGTGATAGAAGGTAATGAAATCAATAACAAACCATCTATAATATCAGGAAGGGTTTTTGTTAACAATCTAAGACAAGCAGTGAACCTTGATGCTGTTGTTAAAGCAACTCTGAATGAATCTAAAAAGCTTAGCAATGGCACTTTTAGTTCAGTTTACAAGGCATTCATGCCCTCTGGGATAGTCTTACTTGTAAGGAAACTGATCTCTATGGACATGACAATAATGCACTACCAGAGCAAGATAATTATGGAGCTTCAAAGTCTGAGCAAACTATGTCATGAAAATGTAATGAAACCCATTGGATATGTTATCTATAGTGATGTTGTTCTTCTCATTCATCAGTATCTACCCAATGGAACATTGGCTCAACTTCTTCATGAATCTATAATGCAACCTGGATATCAGCCTGACTGGCCTGCTAGACTATCTATTGCAATGGGAGTAGCAAAAGGTCTGGCTTTTCTTCATCACTTGGCAATTATCCACCTTGACATTTCTTCTAGCAATGTTCTTCTGGATGCAAATTTTAAGCCATTGATTGGGGACATAGAAATATCAAAATTTCTAGATCCAACCAAAGCCACTGCTAGGATTATCCCTTATGTTGGTTCCTTCGGTTATGTTCCACCAGGTATACTACTTTCTAGCAACCATTTATCCCATATTTTCTGGCCACTATATTTTAGACTAGATTGAAATTTTGGTTGTATAGTGAACTCTGTTTATTGTTTTACTTCCTGTATAAAAATTGGATAAAATGTGTATTTAGGTCACCCAAGTTATGATCAAAATTGGTTTTAATCCGTACAATTCAAGAATGGTGGTTTTGATTCTTGTATTTTATGAAATGTGATAAACTTTATCCCTCGTTAGGTCAAAAGGAAGTATAGGATTAGGAATGAAATCCACAACATTTCAGAGAAATATAGGGACTAAAACCAATTTTAACCAAATCCTGAGAGATCTAAAACATATTCTATTTTGAAAAATTTATACATTTTGGTCCTTACATGAATAAAAAAGTGTATGAATTGGTTCCTAGCGTTTGTCAAATTTTTAAGTTGTAGATTTTGTTAAGTTGGCCAATGTTGTCTTATATGTGATCATGCCATCTTAGTAAAAATGTTAGACAACTTAACAAATCTAATACCGTCATAATTTCAGCAAAAGGTTAAATCAATACATTAAGGTCTTATTTTTCGTGAAGGATCAAAATGAATGACTTTTTTATGTAGGGACAATTGAAAAATAGTATCAAGTATAACAACGAAATATTTAATTTAACCTATAGTTTTTTCTTTTATGGACCGTCTGAATCTGGATCGATCGACCGAGTAGGCGTTCGGCCTTTCAAGTTTGACACTTGAGTAACTATAGACCGTCGGATTGAGGATGGGTGAGTCTTTGATCCATAGGCCCAATATAGTAGATTTTAGATGGCCCTCCATAAATAGGTGTCACGGGTTGGATGGCTTACTTACTGCTCAGGGAGTGTGGTATTTTTTTTTCGTAGGAATCGAAGATAAGTACAAGAAGATTTACAATAATTTAAGTAATTGATCAATCAACTGAGGTAGATCCCCTTAAGATTTGGAGTGTGTTATTTGGGGTGAACACTTTTCGGCTTCATTTTAATATATATATTTTAATTATTCTATGGTGCAGAATATGCATATACAATGCGAGTCACAACACCTGGGAATGTTTATAGCTTTGGTGTGATTCTGCTGGAAATCCTAACAACTCGAACACCAGTTGATGAGGCTTTTGGTGAAGGTGTGAATTTGGTGAACTGGGTTCATGGAGCTGCAGCAAGAGGTGAAACTCCAGAGCAGATACTGGATGCAAGGCTTAGCTCAGTTTCCTTTGAGTGGAGGAAAGAAATGCTTGCTGCTCTAAAAGTGGCGTTGCTATGCACTGACCATAGGCCAGCAAAACGACCAAAAATGATGAAGGTAGTACAAATGCTTCGAGAAATAAGGAGCATGTGATAGCAAGCAACATGAGTTCTATGTGACATGTGACATGATCTACAACGTTGTAGAAAATAATAATAAAGTATAATAAAGTGATGCTTTTATAATTATTTGTGAGATTTTTTTTAAATTAAACAAGTCTATGGAAGAAAAATTGAAAAATCGAAAAATCCTTTTCATTGTCATCACCAAAAGACCAGAGTATTACAGATTTGCAGTGGTTGGGTTGATTTGGATTTTGGTTGTTTGGTTGAGATGAAATATAAGGGAAAAAAATATAAAGTGTACGGATTCACATAAAAAAAATAATTTCATTGCAAGGAAGGATGAAAATAGCATAGAAATTGTGAAAGGTGAGGAAGTAGATATGCTATATTAGTGTTAATTCATATTGCATGTGTATGATATTTTTTTTTGTTTAAATATAAATTTAGTTTTTGAAAAGTAGAAAGATTTTGATTTAAGTATTTTCAATATTTTTATTTTATTTTAATTTTTTTAAAGATTTTTTTAATTTTAATCTGTGTTGTTAAATAACAACATTAAATAATATAATAAAATTAAATAATTATATAATAACAAAATTGATAGTCTTGATTTGTCACGTGTCATCAAGAAAATTGATATAATCATGTGTAGTTTATTTATTTTTATTAAATTATATTTTTAAATTTTTTATTAACTGATCTATAAGAATTTAAAAACACAATTCATTATAAAAAAATTACATATTATTATCTTGATAGATTTCTTAATGATGTGATAAATTAGAAAACTGTCAATGTCATTATTTAATGTTATTATTTGACAACAGATGTTAAAATAAAATATTTTAGGAAGACCAAAACTAAACAAATATATTTTAAAAGATTAAAATTAAAAATATTATTTTTTAGGAATCAAATTCATATTTAAGTTTTTTTTTATTTGTATATAAGTAAATGATTTAAATGGGTGGCTAATTGATTCTCATTTTATTGATTGTATAATCAATTGAGACAACTGTATTTTTTCTTTATGTTTGATTCTTATTAGGTTTAAAAATTACAATTAAATTTTATTATTTTTTTATAAATATATTTTTGGTCTCTTATTTTATCTTGATTTTTATTTTTAATCTATTGTAATTTTTTATTTTTAGTCTCTTATAAATTTTTATATTTTGTTTTTGGTACATGACATTAATGTCAAAAACACAAGAAAACAATTTAAGAGACTAAAAATAGTAAAAAGAATTATAAGAGATTAAAAATAAAAATCAAGATAAAATGAAAAATAAAAAAATATTTTACTTAATGTTACCAATAATATGTACCCATAAATTTTCATGTCAGTCAAATTTTACATTGACTTGAAAGCTATTGAAAGTGACTTCATAGTAAACAAAAATCACATGCAAACAAACACATAATCAAACATACTATTTGTGTGTTTAGATGAACGTTTACAAAATTTATTTTAAATGAATTTTTTTTTATTAAAATTGATTTTGAATAATGTGATTTATGTTTAAATAATTTTATTATAAAATCAAGTTAGAAATAAAACTCATTATAAATTTTTTTATCCACTAAAACTATTTAAAGTTACTTCAACTCACAATCAATTTTAGACTCATAATCAATTATTAATTCTTCTCTAAGGTGAAATTAAACAAATAAAACATTGTCCAAAATTAATTCTATACTAAATCATTTTTTTTAACGTGAATGCTTATTTTAACAACTCTCATAATCAATTCTTTATTAATATAATAAAATATTGGGAAAGGCATAATAAATATCCAAAAAAACTAGAAAAATATTATTAAAAATAATTGTCATATAATAAAGAACATTTTGTATTTATTTAATTTCATTAAATAATACATATACCTTAAAAAATAAATATTTGTCAAAAATTTATTTGAAAATAAATTTTTATTTTTATATTTTTCTTTTGTTTTTCCTCTCAAACCAAATACATCTATTTTTACTTTATTTTTACATATTTTCAATAATTCTATTTTTCTCTCTTAAAATTGTGGACAAGTTTAAGTTAGACTCCTATCATCTAAAGAGCATAAGACATTAAATAAATTATTAAATATATTTCACCTACTATTTATTGAACTAAAAAAATATGATTCATAATTAAAGATTTTTTTTTAAAAATAACTAAAACAAAAACAAAGTACGTTATAATAAAAACTAAACAAAACCTTTAATTTAATTTTTATAAAAAAAATAAAAAAAGTAACTATCTCCTTTGAATTAGAGATTCAAGAGGTAACTTTGTGTAAATGCAATTAAAGTTTCTAACGATCTTAAGTTAATCAAGAAATCAAATCCAAACTAGAAAATCTAATACATTTGTCATTTTATTGAATTGAAAAATAATCTATAAAATGAATAAAAAATTATATCATTTTAATCATCAAGTATAAATAAATATTTATAACTAAATTAATATATTAATATTTTTTGTTTCATTTAACAATAACTTGCTAGACTTGAATAGTTAATTTTTGTGAGGCCTGTATATACAAAAAAAAAAAAAAAACAAAAACTCTCTTATGAAGATAATGATATAGAAATTTAACAATAAGTTTAATGTTTCTTATGCTATATCATATATTTAAGAAGATAGTTATGAGTATTCTAAGACTAGTATGAAAGTTATCATTCATCTATTAGATGTTTATCTAGTTAGTGAAGGTTCAAAAAACACATTAGAAGAGAAGTTGAATAATTTATGTGTGATTTTTATAAATTTTTTGTAAACCCTTTAGAAAAGATGTATAAAATGAATGAAAAATGATTTTTTAAAAATAAACTATTGTGAAGGATAAACACAATAACAAAAAACTTTTTATGCTGACTTGTTCAAACTCTTGAGTTATATCTAGTTCTTCCTCAACTCGAGAGATTCTACTAAACAAAAACTTGTTTATAACCTCAACTCGAGAGGTTCTACTAAACAAAAACTTGTTTATAACACGAGTAATGAATCTACTACTCTTGGTTATACAAGTATTCTCTAAGTCACTTCTGACTTTCCAACTCAAGTATTCTTTAACTACTCTTGGCTACAATACTTAATGACCTGATCAAGAGATTACAACTTAGCAAAGTTAATGATAGAAAGAGATTACAAAGTAAAATTTAACATGCATGAGAGCTTAGGGTAAAGTTCATCCAAACGTTCATATATCACTATTTTCTTCAAAGTCTTCATGCACTTGTATATGTAGGCAAGAATTAAAGGTGTTTGTTGTGACTTAAAGTTTTTTTCTTCTTCTTCTTGTTTTATTTGTACATTAAATGCATGATTTTTCTTTACATCTTCGTATTGTAAGAGTTCAACTACTATCAAATGAGAGAGGAAATAATTGTCCTTTGTTTTTTTTTTCTCTTTTTGCTTTTAAGCCTTAGTTGATAAACTATTTTTCTGAATATTTCTATTTCAGCCTTTTCTTTAATGACAAACTTTAGAGGTCAATGGTCCTTTAATTTGAAAGTATGCTTATCTTTATCATGCTTGTTGCTTTTCATTGAATGCTCATTTGAATTCAAACGTTAGAAAACACATTGGATAGAAACATAAATATGTTGTTATATAATATATTCTAGGCATTCAAACACTTAAAACTGATAAGCCTTAATAAAATTGTAAGTAGAAAACAAATATAAAGTTGCGTAAGAATATTTGTTGATTTATGACGTATTTTCAAATCATATATATGAGACGTATGATTTTTGTGAAATCTTCTTTGATGTATATTTACTAAAAATGTCGTTTGGATGTATCCAACATTTTAGCGCCTATAATGCTTAACTTATTTCACATTTTTACCATACATATGAGTTATGAGATACTACCTTTCCATTGCTTTAAGACATATTCCTAGCAACATATTAATCAAATCATTAGTACTTATCAAATTATGTTATTAATTTTTTATCATCAAAATCATATATGTTTTAAGAGTTTGACATTCATTAAAATCATTAGTACAATATAAAAATATTTGTAATCTTGTTCCTTTAAAGGTTTTCCTAAAACATGTTAGATTTTTAATTTTTTTTAAATAAGTACTTTTATCAAATGAAGTAGATCATACTAAGTCCAAGTTTTTGAAACGATTTGCAAATTCAATTTAAAATACAATTCAACTCTCTTTTTTATTTTTTAACCTTTACAAAATATTTTATAAATAATATTATATAAATAAAAGTATATTTTTCTGTGAATATATAAATAAATACTAGTATTTCTTTATTTATTTTTATTTCTATGAATAAAAGTATATATGGTCATGTGTATTTAGTTGTTCATATGTATACATAGTATATTTGTATCTATAAATTATCACACAATTTAAACTATATCGAAACTTTAATATATAAGAAATCAAATATTATATTCCTAACGGTAAGAAAAGTATATTATATAATTAATATTTTGATTTAATTATGATAACAAGAAAATATAGTTCAGAATTAAAATTTCCACTTTTGGTTTAAGTTAAATCAACATTATTTATTTTAATGCTCAATGGTTTTATTTTCAATTTAATAAGACATATCAAATAATGTACACACGTTTTAAGCATGATTGACTATTTTGATATATAATTTCTTAAAAAGAGGGACATATTATTTTTAAAAAGTTAAATTTTAATTATTTTAAATTAATTTTATATATTTTCTTACATATTTTTTATATATAATTTTAGATTTTAAAAAAATATATAGTGTAAATCAAAAACAAATTCAAACTAGATTATTTCAAAACAATCAATATAGTTGGGTGACTAATTATGTTTTTAATGGCTAAAAAAAAAATCTAAATCTATTAATGAAGATGGTAAATCAAGAAAGAAAAAAAAATATTGATTATAGATTCATAAAATTACAAAATTTGGCTTAGGCACTCTTTGAAATGAAAAAAAATAACTATAAAAGAAGATAAGAGTCTTATGTAACAATAAGAAACAAAACTGCTTGAGTGATAAAAATCAATGCAGCCTCAAATATGGCTTACGACAACACTTATGTTTATGCCATTTAACATTGGGTATGTGTTCATGCATCCAACTACGACATATCTTTTGGTTCTTCTTCTTCCACCAAGAAGAGGAAACTTTGCTACAAATTCATGTTGTTGCAAGAAAGAAGAAGTGTAATGATGAAGATATTTGGAAAATAAAAAAAGTGTTAGAAAGAAAGTGATGTTGGGAACATGAATAGACTCATGGTAGGGTGAGATATTGCAGAAGAATTTGTGCTGCCTATGTTGAGTGCTTATGCCGATGATATTGGCAAAGGACTTGATGTTAAGATTTGGGATGTGTACACCAAGTCTATTTACTCTCTTGATTTTAAGAGATGGGTTTCTTCAAGAAATTATGTTTTCATTGGCAATTGGGGTAAAGATTTTGTTGCAATAAGAGGTTTAAAGAAAGAAGATGAGATTTCTCTTTGATGGAATCCATTCAACAACGCCTTTAACTTCTCTATTCTTCAAGTCAATTACATAGGACATGTTATAAAATAAACATTAAATACTATTTTAGTGGGTTTTAAATTTAGAAGTAGAAAGATGAAAGGTCAAGAGTCAAGAGT